>QOVD01000368.1:32339-127473 GCA_003521225.1 Tuber microsphaerosporum | reverse complement strand
GGGAACCGGGGAAACGGGGAAACGGGGCGGGGGTAGTTCGCCAATAAATTATTCAAGACAGAGATATATCACAGATTCACACCCACTCATTCGAAACCCACCAATTGTTAGCGAGCCTCGGATATCTCTCCCATTTCGGCGGAGGCAGGTAGGAAGAGAGGCTAGAGGAACCACGCCTCCCTTAAAATTACCTTATATCGAGATATCCTCGACGTCCGACTTTGGGTTTCCTTCTCACTCATTCATTCATTCATCCTTTCCCTTCCCTAACAGTGACGTGAAGGCAGTTCTTATGCGGAGTATATTAGTGTGCGCATATTACAGTTGCAGGAACCCAATCCAGGATGGGTTTGGGCGGGTTTCGCGGAAATAAAGCATCCGGAGAGCACAACAGATAGATAGATAGTGTACATGACCTCTTTTTTATTTCCTTTCTTAGAAACGAGAGTGAGAGATGTATACCAGCAAGCAAGCTAGAAAGCTAGCCCGGCAGAGAGACAATGATAAGCTAATGTTATGCCGTGCCTCTCGTGATATGATACAGAAAATCTGCCGTATGATACTATACCTCGTGCACCACTATACAAGTACCATGTTGTGCTATGCTGTACAGTACTATGCTCGACATAGCGACTGGACAATTGGATGTTCAATTGCGCAATCAATATCGTCGTTGTTGCAGTAGTCCATAAGTACAGGTATCCCGTGCTCCAGTTTGCTTCACGGTAGGGTCGAGTTAGTTGGTTGGTAAAACCCGCCTCCCTCTCTTTCCTCCTTAACCTTCTAAGCAAAAGCTCAACCCCAAAAATTAGATTATAATCTGCAATCCGACAATCATGAAACAACCTTCGCATTGGGGAACTTTTGCTTTTTGATAGAATTGCATTGGCCATATAATCCAATACAAAGTCCCCAATCCGAATGCCGGCAGCTCATCAATCAAAGCATTAACCAATGCATCGTGAAGCTGGGTAACGAAGCATCAATACCGCATTCCGACGCTCATCACAATAACAGCAGTAACAACGCATCCGGGTTAACTTGGGGCTTCCTTCCTTCACCAGCAGGCTACAGTAAGCTAATAACCTGCCATAGCAGCTTTTCCCTTCCTCTGCTTTTTTCTCCGGCTCCCATCCACCCCATATTCCATCCATCCATCCATCCATCCATCACATCCTCACCACTAAGATAGAACTAGAAATGCTTTTGCAAAACAGCCCTCCGACGAATCCGCTACCATTCAAGCCCTACCTACACACCCGTACTATACTGTATATATATACCTGAGCAAGGAAAGGAGGGAAAGGATATAATACGAACACAGAACAGAACATCCCTGTCAACCAGACTAGTACAAATCTGGAACAGGGCATTATTCGGTCCACGTCTTCCTGCCTACCCTCACCGTACATATTGTAATAACATACAATAAGTTAGAAAGTAAAGGATAGGTATGGCTCATCCGCGCTAACTTGATCTATCTATTCTATCCTATCCTATTCGTAAGGCGGACGGAGGGAGGCAGGGAGGGAGGGAACAACTCTTACTTACCTACTCACTTACCCAGTTTACCTATGTTGCCGTAGAAAAACGGTCCGGTCGAGGCCCGGGTTATTATCATACGATACTGTGCTCGTACGGTACAGTAGGTCATGACAAGTGAATGATAGGCTGGCTTGGGCATTAGAACAAGAAGAAGAGGGATTCCTTGTCCGTTTATGGATGGGATAAGTTAGATGAATACTGGTATAATATTATGGATGTGGTGCAAACGTGGGGAATTCTGAATAATGCTTGTATGATACGGGTACTTTAGGGTGTAGGTGCCGGTATTCTCCTAACTCCGGATATGGCGTCTGTGGTGTGGTTCATAATTGACAGCTGTCCCCTATATGTAGGGCTCTTCTATGTACGGTACTTGCATGAAGGAAGCTTAGAGACATCTGATGTAAACTATATGAGTAGGGTAAAGAGGTGTAGGCTAACTTGGTTACTGTACTTAAGTTAACGTAGTCTATGTCGAAATCCTGGTGATGTAAATTGGTTAGTACAGTACAAGTAGCTTACATATGCGCTCGCATGGTTAGCTACTATCTGCTCTGCCCTACACTGCTCTGAGCTAGTCCCAATGTCCCAAGATACAACTCGCAATTCTCCTCAGCAGAGGTAAGTACAATGATTTGGCTAAGGTCCTACAAGTACGATGCCAACGTGACATGATAATCCCCCTCCACTCCTCGCTCCTCATGCAAGGAAACAGTAGCTCGGTGCGGGGCCCCGGAAATGCCAGTTTTCCTTGGATACAGTGGAGTAGAGGGTTTCTCATTCATTCATTCATTCATTCTGCTCCGCGGTCCAGACAATTGGAAGGAAGGAAGGAATGAAGGTGAGAATTGACAACTCATCACTTCTCCCGGGTATGTTGCCGTTGGGGTTGGGGGGAAAGGGGGTCGGCCTGATCTTGATAGGTATGGTGAGCGACGAACATACCATGCCATCCTGTCCATATGGAAGGCTCTCTGGGGCTAGGGATAGGCAGCAAAGCTGTTCTATGCTACAGGCGTTCATGACGAGGCGCGCGCAACCTCGTTCGGAAAAGGGTCGAACCACCAGACTAACCTATTATATTTTGAGATCTCTTGCTGCTGATTTGGCCGGCTACTGGTACCTGTACTGTATCATGTAATGCGCCCAGGTTTTTTTTTGATCTCTCTTCTTTCCCTATCTGAGGTTTTGCTGTTGTCGGTAATTGTCGCCGGAAGGCCCCGGGCCCAGAGTGCTGTGTATGCCGTTCTGCCCAATGCACAATGCTTCGAAGGCGTCCTGCCACACTTTTGTGCTGCATAGCCATGATGCTTGCGATAGTTGTGGGTCGGCGGTGTTAGCGACGCATAAGTAAAACTCTTATACATATGTTCTCAAAGGCACCATACCTGTATTGTACTCCATCTCTCCTTCTCTCAAGAACTAACTCCTAACTTGTTGTAGGTTCTGCCTACTACAACCCGTGTAAAGTAACATACCCGAAATTGGAAAAAGTATATCGTAAGTGTGTGACTTAGACCTGTCCATGCCATGCCCAGCCAAACTATATGTGGGGGGGGGGGAAGGCGACGGTCGGCCCTACAGAATCATGTACGTATCCTGCGACATCCCGTCCATCTGTCACCCATCCCTCACTCCTCCCCCCAAAAAATAATTCCCTGTCTAGCTCGCCTATGGCCTAAGGCTTGCATATAGAAAGTTGTAAGATGCAGATGTGAAGAACAAGATAGGGCTTGAAAAAAGAAAAACAATCGGAAAAAGGATTCAACTCGGAGTATCATAGATGAAATGGAGATTACAATGTTTTCAATTCCAGGCTGGTTAGTTATCATAGCTAGCGAGACCCTGCTCTCTTCCCGGGCATCTAATCCATCTTCATCATCGTCAATCATCTTAACGTGGGGGTGTGGAAGAGGGATGGATGAAACTATGGATGAAGGATGAGGGATGTAGATCGAGTCACTGACGTGGTGATGGATGGACCGTTCCGCATCGAATGTCGAGGTCTGTGTCTCTCCGGGGAAAAGGGCGACGAGACGAGATGGAAACCGCCTCAAAATTTAAACAAAAAGAGGCCAAGGTTCGGCAATGGTGCAAAAAAAGAAAAAGAAAGACATCCCCGGTCCGGATCTTCATGCTGGCATTCGAGGGGACAGTTGGTTTTATAAAAGGTTGAATTGAAAGGAACCCAATTATCATTTCTCGACCTGGCCGCATGTCCGCCCAGTGAAGCTAGCATGTCCAAGGGCCCAGCACACACGTGACTGGCTAATGCATCCACCGTGCAGGAACGAAACAACCTCGAGAAGGGAAGAAAAAAAAAGGAAAGAAGATGGATACCGATTTCTCGCCCAGAAGGAAATCCATTTGTCCCTGGAGGAAGGATTGTGGGGGAGTGAAGGAAAATTATTGGCTGGAACAAGCATCTGCCTCTGCTCGCCCTCTTTTTATTACCGTATCCTTCTCTATTATTCTCAACCAGACCCAGGCTCTAGACCTAAGAAATGAGAATCCATGATTCGATCCATCCCCCCAGATTTTTTTTCCTGGGTTTTTCCCCCCAAGAAAAAATCGCTTACCCAATCTTCACATGGCCCAATCACAAAATCCCGTCAGCCCTTGTGCACCGTGATACCGAACCCCATCGTTTTTGCACAAATCCTCAACGTCCACACACACGTTTCGTTTGTTTGTTTGTTTACATCCTTCTCCCTCCGAGTAAACGCCGGCCAATAGAACTAAATCGAACCAAACAGCCATCACCCATGTCATGCCAGGACAAGCAAGGTCAAACCCCATCCCATCGTCGCCTCCGCCGCCGTTATCCGTGTTGCATAGACATAATCCGATACTAAGCTGCCATGTAACTGTGTGATATGATAGATTCTACGACATATTACATGCTTTCCCCAACCTAATCTGCCGTACGATGTGATGCTCGTATCATACCCAGCATCCATAGGAAACCCAAGTCCAAAATTCAAAACCTAATTTGAAAGCAAACCAAAACGAACATAAACTTGAAAAGCGAATGGAGGAATGAAAAGGGCATAGCATTACTGTTTGATATCACAAACTCGTCCCCACACACGCATATAGTACGCACGGGCTGATGGTGATATCCGGTTTTACCCAAGAAGGGTGTAGTCTCCTTTCTTCTCTCTATTATGCATGCTCCGACCGCTCACCGATCCGATCCGATCAACAAGTCAGACCGGGGGTGGGGAATGGGCGTCCGATTCCGACATAAAGGTGCTAGGCCGACCTAAAGGGGGCCTGTACTTGCACCTACTCGTACTGTAAAGTTGTTACTCGTACCGATCGGTTGGATTTCTCACATATCAAAAACGCAGTATCGGGAGCTGGGGCGGTCGGATGGACTGATGGATTGGTGGAGGTAGTGGTACCGATAGCAGATGCGTGGGCAGGGGTGAAATACTGTTGGGAGAGGAACTTCTTTTAATAACATAATATCGTACTTCAAATAAGGACCTGAAGAGAGACCGAAAGGAATTGGGCTCCTGCTGGCTGCGTGACTTTAGTAAGGGCCGGGATCCGGCGCGTTGGGGGTTTTTTTTATGAAAAAAAAAAAACTCGCCTCCAGAAGTATGCGAGTCAGGTACGATATACAAGTATGTGTCCAGGTACCTAGAAGGAAGTTTGTGAACAACTAATTTAGGTTAACCTGTAAAATAATCCCTGTCTTGTAGGAAAGCATCTCACCGGGCACTTGAGCACGAGGTGTGATACGAGTAGAAAGACAGACAGACAGGCGGGCATGCGGGCAGGTATGCAGAGAGGTAATATCTACTCGAGTAATTGAATACATGCACTTTTCACAGCCTCAGATTCCAGAAAGACACAATTCATGAATCCATCGTATGGTACTTGTCGTGTACGAGTACTAAAGAGCGATAGAGTCAGTACTCCACAGGTTTCGGCCCAAATGTAAAGCTTCAATCTGTGCTCCCAACTCGACCACTCTCCATCCTTCCTCTTGCCCTTCCTCCCGGACGCATGATATGTGCAAGTATACGCATGCCCTCCGTGTTTCTAGAAAACCCTCGGTCAACACGCCTTAATCTCTATGCCCAATATTCGTACTAGCAAACTACCGATACATCTCATCATCTCATCAGTCAATCAGTCAGGCTGTCAACCCAGCGCCCCAATCTGGATGCGAGAACGTGACCCTCTCTCTGGCTTTTCCCAAGGTCAGGGCTGACTGGCTGACTGAACAAGAGAAGGACTCTCGTTGCTGGTCTCACTGCAAACGGCTGAGAGTATCCAAACATAGCAACAGGCTTCGGATGCGAGATCCAGATTCGTCAAGCATATCGACCATCATACGGTGGCCCAATACTGTACTAGGCCTTCCTCCTGAAAACCACGCTGGTAGACGGGACACAGGCGCGCTGTATTGGTGAAGGCTTTGGCGCCCGAGGGGGGGTAGTGCGGGGGGATAATATCGGGTACCTGCCAAGACATGCCCGTTACCTCTACCATACATTTCTGGCTCTGTTCCGTCCTTCAACTGAGAGTCTAAGGCGGCACAAGAAGTTTCACACACGATAGCTCCTTCTGATATCCAGCGCCAAACATCACCAAATCGATCTTGCATGCCATACACATTGTGCACATCAACTCCTCCAGCCCCAGCCCCCCATACCATTCTCAAATCTTTCATACTTGCCCCGGCAGATAGATGCCGACGTGGGGTTGTTCTCGCTTTGTCGCTCCCCCTTTCCTACGCTAGATTAAAAGCGGCGGATTCAAGTCGAACCCGGGCGAGCCGCTAAGCGACTTGGGAGGGCATTTTACCGGAAGAGGTAGCTTTTCAGAGCCCACCAATCGCTGGCCCATTCCCCCCTCCTCCCTTGTCCCCAAACTCGGGCACCACCGGGAAAAGAGAGAGGGCCAAACAGAACTGTTGCATGTTTGAGATTTTTGTGACAGGTTTGAAGTCTATTTTCGTGACTAAGCTCGCAAACTTCGCCGAACTTTGCAAAAACCTGCTTCTGACACGCTGGGGAAAAAGATACGGTACCGTACTCCCACGGACGTTTCATTTGTTTACCGGCGTAAAGTTTCCGCCGCCGTCATGCCTTGATGATAGGGTAGTTTTGTATTATGGCGAGGAAGTAATGTTATCGTATCGTAGAGCAGTGGCCCGTGTCGTATCGGCGATAAGTTCAAGGAGGAACGAAAGGGAAAAAAAAAAGGTGCGGTTTCGTTTGTTTATATTGATAAATTGCTTACGAGCTGATACGAGAAACGAGTTTCTTGGGCTGCCTCCCTTTCTTCTCCTCTCCTCTCCTCTCCTCTCCTCTTTCCTTTCGGATGAACTCGCGGAAGGAAGGAAGGGTAATTTACTGGGCGCAAAGTTCTATGCTTAATCCTTGTATCTTGCGTCAATGCATTGGAAAAAATGAAAGACCTGAAGACGCAATGATTGGCACATGACCGCTCTGGGTAACAAATTTCGTGTGTTGAACATCATAAAGTGGCAATAATATAGTTCCCCCCCCCCACGTACTGGAGGCTACGCAGTGCGGCAGAGATGAGTACGGTGGTAGCTGAGAGGGCACAAGAAAATAAGTACGGTAGGGTAAAGTGAGAGGTGGTACAGAGGCATGTTGAAGGTTAAAATGATGGCAGGAAAAGACATTGTTATTGCTGACTAGGAAGATATGGATAGGAAATGGTAGGCATAGGCGTTGTCACGGAAACCAGAAGAGGGTCGATCAGGTATCGCCGACAGCGCATTCCAACGGACGCTTGCCACGTCGACGAGTCGCTCTTTCCCTTCGGGGGAATCCAAGAAAAAATGTCTTGACCCCGAATGAGAAAGGAAGATGGCGAAGGGAATACGGTAGGAGAAGGAGTGAAAGAGAAAAAAACTGGACCTTACATACATACATACATACTGGACGTTGATGCTCTTATGGTAAAAAGTTTTTAAAAAAAAAAAATCGTAAAATAAAAATAATTCCTCTGTTGATAGTTCCATGGTGTATTTTTTTTTTTGCACTTTTGCCTTTGGCGGTAATAACAGGAGGAGTGTAAACATCTAATCCACTCGCTCTATCCGCGCTTTGTGAATGGGAGAGGGAACAGAATATCAACAAAGGAAAGAAAAAAAGGCACTTTCTGAGAGAGAGAAGAGAGATCCCCTCAAACTGCCCTTTCGGCCAGCAATGGGCTATTTCTCTATTCTTTCCCTCCTTTGGAAATCCTCCTAGGCTTTCACTTTCACGGGTTCACCGAAAGCTACCGGTACCGGTAGTCTAGCGTCTCACTCACACCATCCATAGCTGGGTCACCGGGTTTTTTGTGGTTCAAGCCTCACTTTTTCTATTTTATTCTCTGGCCGATCTTGGAGATTTTGGCTTCCCCTTCACTTCCCTTCCCTTCTCCATCCTTAGTTTGCAAAGGCGAGCATCACTAGAAAAGGACTAGAATCAAACTGCCCTTTTTTCTCAGTTCAGGTCGTATTCCCATTGGTCTTTGGAGCGTTGTAAAGGGTTCCATGGTTGGCCTTTGAGTGAGCGAAACAACGCATCAGCAGCAGCAAGAGCAAGCACTATACAGAGTCAAGCAGGCGAGCGGGTAGTACTAGTAATTCACGGCAAGCAAGCAAGCAAGCAAGCAAGCAAGCACTCCACCCTCGTTGCCTGTGGTGAGTTTTTTTTTGGCTATTGCTGCGGCTTCTGCTGCTGCTTTTTCAATTGTCCTTTTTTTTTCTTCTTCTCCCTAGCATTACTTGCCTCCCACCACCACCACCACAACTACGCTCGCGAACCACCCCAATCCGCAGCAGAATTTACTCGCTGCTCGCACATCACAGAACGCACACACAATCAATAAACCCCGAATCTTTGTGTCCCTCTCAGCAGAATTTTTAAATTTTTCTTGCCCTTTCCTTTCCTTATTGCCTGTGCAGTTTGTGTCAAGGGCTCTTTCCCACCCTCTTTTACCTTCTCGCCACTTTATTTATATACCCAAGACCCGCACGGTCCCCACACAAGAAGTGATCCCTCTTTGATCCTCTCTTGGCCTTGGTTTGGCCCGTTCGTAATCCGTCATCGTCACTTATCACCCTCCCCTCCCCTCTCTCACCTCTTTTCTCTCCTTACCCATCACCCATCCCTAACTTACCCTCCACACTCACCTCCTCTTACCCACTCCTCTCTCAAGACACACTCCTTGTCCTGGCTCTTCCCAATTCCCCACTCCTTCACCCTTGCCATACCGGTACGGTACCGTACTGTTCTCATCAATCGATTTTTGAGAGACTCTCTGCGAATCCTTTCGTGGATCCACTTTCTCTTCCAGAAGACCCAGTTTCGCATTCTTCTTAAAAGAAAGCCACACCCATCCCTCCATTCATCCACCCACACATCTTCACACCCGACCATCCCTCCTCACCACATCAGAAAACCAGCAAGCAGCCTGGATTCTGGACAGCGCATCCGCTGCCTTACCTCCCACTCCCACCACTTCCCACCCTCCCAAACCCTCAATAACGGTCGACAGCGATACGCTCCCTTATCCCTTATCCGACAACCCGCCCTTCTCGTTTGCTACCGCTGACCTGTGTTTGTATCATATAACCTCGTCGTCGTCCGCTGTCACCCGCCCGCCATCTCTAATCGATATCGTTGACGATACTGGAATCTCGTTATCGCTATCACCCATAACTGCCAGCATAGTGTGATAATAAGTACCGCACCGCTTCCTCCCTCAGCTCAATCCTCCGAATAATCACAACGCAACCATGGTGGGAAACAGTCGCCAGCCTTATGTCGAGGATTATGATTCCGTACTCTCAGTAGCGATCCCCATTGTTCCCGGGAGGCGCCGAGCGACAAAAGGACCCTCTGGTTTAAATCAATCATCAACTGTAGAAGAAGTACCAGAGCCTAGTTATGAGGGGGTTTCTGATTCCGGATATTCCTCTCACTCAGTAGCGAGCACACCCATCACAGAGACACCACCACCACCAAAGGCCCCAACACCAGCACCAGTACGAACACATCAACCTAGCCGGTCATCGTCCGGCCCAATACCATTCAACCGACCTCCAAGCAAATCCTTCTCTCGTACTGCTTCACCTGCGGCTCCTCGGAATATCCCCAACACTAACTCTGGCAGCTATGGGTATTCAAGTAGTTATGGGGTAGGAAGCGAGAGTTCACCGGGTGGAGGATCTTCGGATTGTGATTGTCCAGATTGTGGAAAAACTCCTTCAAAATCGTCGCCAACAATCTCCAGTTCATCCAGTGCAACCAGCAGTGCGTGGCCCGTCCACCATCACTCATCACCGTACGGACAATCACCAAGCTATTCAGGATACCATTATCCTCCGCACTACGATGGATATAGTACACCCACAGACAGTGCAATTTCTGATTCCAGCGCGGGAGCGGGTGGGAGCCGAAAGAACAGATCGTCCATGCCTCCTCCACCACGACCACAATCGACATTTGCAGGTTCGACGACAACAACCTCAACTCATAGTTCTGGCAGTATCCCGTGGTCCCATGCCGGCAGTTACTCTTCCACAGGCTACTTTGATGTCCATTCCTCCACATCTCCAGTCGCACCAGCTCCATCGACCACCTGCCCACCTGTATATGGATCGTCAATGTATGCACCTCCACCATTGAATACATCTATCGCTGTCCCTCCACCACAATCGTCGTCATATTCAGGCTCGCCCTATGCTCCCCCATCGGCGCCGGATTATGGATATCCCCCAACAACTGACTACACAGCCACTGATTATTACGGCCAGAGCACGGCCCCATCGACCTCCAGTTCATCTCTTCCTCCATCAGATTATCGAAGTGGATATAAATCATCAGAGTATAGTGTGATGCCCCCTCCTCCGACTGTGAACCGTCGGAGCAGCACGAGAGCACAGGCAAATGCTAGTGCTTCCATCGACTCATCCCCTGATTATACTCACTCGGTCCCCCATCGCCCACAAAGGCGAATGAGTAGCCGTGCTCACGGTGGCGAGAGGTCTCCATCTTGGTACGGCCAAAGCCAACCGCAATACAATGAAGTACCCGAACGAAGTTACTCCGTTCCTCCAACAAACACTGGTGCCCCTGCTGAGAGTTCTCGACGAAGGGGCACTACCCCACAGCTGATGCGTAGAAGGGAAAGCAACAACTCACAAGGGACGTCAGGTTCTCATTCTGCTAGGCTGGGACCTTCTGCACTTTCGAGGTCGATGGAAGCCTGCACTATTGATGATCATACGCCACGATCATCTCATCACCGTCACAGCAGCAGCGGCCACTACTACGACTCTCATCACGCAGTAGCCCGCCGTGAACCAGGAACTATGATGCAAAGCAGTCACAGCAATAGGAGTAGTGACTCTGGCAGCAGCAGCGGCCATGACGGGAGAGAGGAGCTGGTACAACTTACCGTACCAGATTCCGACGAACCATTCACAATGAGGTATCCTGCGGGTGTCCCGGTGAAGCTGCAATTAAATGGTGGGACTTTCCAACGGATCCTTTCTTTTGGCCGTAAGAGCAAGAACGTGAATATTGAGAAACCTATAGCATACAGATATGTTCAGCAGAGGCAGCAGCAAGTGCACGCTCAGTTGCAGTATGGGGCCAACCAACTTGACCATAGCGATCGACGGACAAGCGCCGAATATCACCACCGGTCCAACAGTTATCCTCGCAGGGAGATGGCCGGTGTTTGAGTTAACTACGATCTGTCTATAGGCAGATGGGAGCTATTGTTGGCTGCCTGAACGAATGACGACTTTGCCTTGTCTTACAGTAATTGTGACGTAAAGCACTGTTGCTGAATCTTGACGAGCAAAGAAGCCCTAGCAACGATGACAACAATAGATGATAATGAACAACGATCTGGACAAGAATATTTCTTTTACGCTTCAGTCCCATAGCTGGGGACGAAGCTCTGGTTCTTATGTTTACGTGTGAGATGGCTCTTATGCGCCTTAGTTTTTTTTTTTTTTTTTTTTTTTTGCTTATTTTGCCTCTTCGTTTCTAAAAGATTATTGGGCACGTTAGTTTTGACTCATCTGCTAGTTGTGGTTACTCACTTTTTTTTACCGCAAGTCTGGCAGTCTGTGGCAGAGTGCCCTTTCCTTTCTTGCCTTTTTGCTTTTGCGTTTATCATTCACCATACTATATTCTTATCATTTAAGCCTTTTTTCTTTTCTTTACAATACCTTTTATTACTACAGTATGCTGGCGGCGATTTTGTCTTTGTTTACTTTGTGTTGTTTGGTTTACGCGTACGTCTCGATATCTGGCCTCAGCGTAAAGACTGCTGGCTTCTGGATATGGAAGCGGGCTTCAAAATTTCGGGCTTCAACTTTTTTCTTTTTCCTGCTCCCCCTAATCTTTTCTCTATGTCTGTCAATTGGGGGTGTTTTCGGTTATTCGGTTTTTCGGTTTTTTTTCTTTCGGTTTTATTCCCCCCTTGAGAACTTTTTTGGGCTCTTCCCGACATCTCCGTCATCAAGTGAGGGATGTCAAAACTTTTATAGGTACCTTTTCATAGCCTTTGGAGAGACTTTTTTCTTTCCTTTTCGAGTTTGCTTGTTACGATATCTTCTGTTTTTCTTAGGACGTTTCGAGTCGAAGAAGTGGATGGATGGAAAACAAGAGCTTCACAGACTCTCAACGGGAAAAAAAGAAAGCACTTGTCGAGATGAGGCGTGATTGATGCTCATCTCATAAAAATCTATTGTTTGGATGGATGGATGCGATTGAATAATTTGGCAGTTTTCACGTATACTATAAGAATGCTCAGTCTATCTATCATCTATCTAATCAAGTGATTTTTTTTCCTGCCTTTGTTTCCTAATATGATACTGCGAATCTGTTTTGAAGTTTGTCCCCCCCCCTTTTTTTTTTTCACCCTCACGGCGTTGACAATTATAAAGTTACAATACTAACATAGTTTTGCCCCCATTATGCCTCCAGCCCCTTACATTTTTAATCCATTGTGAAGCTGGGCATGATGAGTTTCCTTTTTTTCCTTTTTTCCTTCTTCTCTTTTTCGGGTTACATACCGTGCGAATGCTATTCTACTTTTTGGCTGCCTCTCTCACACTCGCTATATCTGCCTTATCGTGGGGGAGGGGAGGGGAAGCAAAAAAAAAACGCCTGCAAGGTTATTCCGATAGTATAGTATTAGCCAGTATTCCCTTCGTTCCTCTTATCTCTTACAGCACACCACTGCCACCATAACCGCCCATTCTGTTCTACAGTATTATACTTGCAGCCTTACTCTCTGTGCGCGGACTACCGGTACTGTATAATAGGTCACCGGTATTCGGCCGCTCACGTCTATCGTACAGTGCTTGTTTGTTAGTATATATTCCATTGGGATTTGCTTCTCATAAGTGTGGTGTTGTGCGGGGCGAGCTTGTTCGTCCATTCATATATTGGAATTGGCGATGTCTGTTTTATGGGCTTAGTATGGTACGGGTTACTGCATATGGAATGGAAGCAGAGAGGAGGGGATATACCCCGATGGGGTATTGATGCAAGTGCTTCAATTATAGTGGAGTAGGTCGGGAAACGGAAGGGACAGACTTTATAAGTTAGCTAACTGGGAGGGAAGAGGAAACTCTGCATATATACGATAGTTGCACTTTCTTTCTCGTGGCGGGAGTGGCATTGCGGTTTTGTGGAGTTTCTTTTCTTTAGGACAAGTGTGTTCGTGAGAGTGTCAATATGTATCTTTCTACATATGGATAGTCCGGATAGGTAAAGCGGGGAATGCCAATTACTCAAGTCACGCATATTGTCGAATGCACGCGTATTCCCCTTCCCTTCCCTTGCCTTCCCATCCTCTCCTATCCCAGCCAACCCCCTCCGAAAGCCCCGTCTAAAACCCGGGGGGATTAACCCTCTGGCTCATCCTCGTCCACTTTGGCAACTCTGATTTCCCCGCTATCATTAGCCCTCCCCCCCTATCATCCCTTCTTACATCCTTCCCGAGAATGTCAGTACTCACTATGAACTCCCTTCCTATAACTCTTCTGCTTAGGATCAAACATGGTATACTTATCCCGAGGCTTCATCTCCGCCTCCGTTGGCATCTCGCGTTTCCAGCGTTCCACGGCCGTCGCTGTCATGCCCTGCTTCGCCAGCGCCTTGTCCACCACGTCCACAATTCTATCCACGCGGCGGAGGCGCTGTCGGTGGCGGTATTTTTGGCTGGAGGAGAGGCGCCAGGGTGATTTCCTTGGTGTGGTTAGCATAATGCTTGTAGGAGGAGGGGAGGAGGAGGTACCAGAGGAGACCGCCGAGGCGGGATTGTGTTGGCCGGAAAGCGCTGAACATTTGTTGTCTATAATTGAAGGGAGGGGCGGATATTTGTAGGATACTGCGTAAATTGGGGAGAAGACGTTGAGACCTTTCTTGATAAATTAGACTAACTTGGGGCTCAAAATATAATTGTTTAGCTTAACCCCGCTTGCTAAATGAGACTAATAATCGCCAAGCACCCCACTAAAGCCAAACGGTTCGGGAAAAAAAAGTGCAATACACGCCCCACCATCACACACACGAACCAATTTTCCCAAGAAAGCCCATTGATGGCATCGTAGAAGGGAAGGAAGAAAAAGACCCCCACCGCTCTTTTCCTGCGCCTAATTGATTCCTTTCTGTTCCCTTCCTTGGCCATTGACTCTACTTACGTTGCGAATGGACCTCATCAAAGCCCGTCAATGTTTTTCTCCCTCTCACAAGACATAAGAACGCATGCGCCCCCAACCACCGGTTTATGCGTAACGCCATTCTAAGACTGCTACCGATTCCCCGGCCACAGGTGTCTTTTTCTTCTTCAATGGCTTTTATCTGCACTCAATGTCATCGCTTTCGAACCTCCTCCTCCTTATCCACGCCATTGCGGGAAACAGCGATACCGCAGGAGCTGCAAGCACTGATACACGAGCGGACATCGACATTCGACCTATTGAAGGAGCAGGCGGACGTGGCCAATGTGAACAGTCTGGGAACGAAGCTTGTGGACGAGCCCCGTTTGCGGGGGAATTTCCATCTGTGGTGGAGCCTACTGGGGTTTAAGAGGAGGGTGTACTCGGACTCTGGCGTCAAAGATGTATGGAAAGGGCTGCGGATCCGGAGTGTAGACTTACCGGTTCGGGGCTCGCACGCGACGCTCATGTGGCAGATATTTCTGAAGACTGGCTTCCACGATGAGGACTTCTTGGACGAAGTATGGGAGTATATCAAGGACCTTGACTCGCGCAACCGACGGTGGGCGGGAGTGTACCAACTCATCGTGGGCCACTTTCTCATCACTGATGCTTCCAAGGCGCGGATATGGCACCAGAGATTGTACCCACGCCATGCGCCGCCCTTCTGGCCGGCTTTTATGAGGGGTGTGCTGAAGCAGGGGGTTGAGGCGCATATTGTGTTGAGGGAGATTCATGCGGTTATTGAACGGCCTGCAGGACTGTATGGCTCTATTATCCCGTTTCTGTGCTCCATGGGCTTGTTCACTGAGGCGATGAAGTGGCATCGGCATTGCATTTCTTTCGATGACCCCCCCGGGAATACCGCCACCGCGGATAAGCTTATTGAGTGGACGGCAAAGTACGGGTCACTGCAAGAGATGTCCATGTTGATGCTCTCGTTTACGCAGATGGGTGTGCGGGTTAAGGAGAGTTCTCTGATAGCATTGGTTATATCCCGGCCAAAGAAATTCGAAGCTCTTGGGTTCATTTTTGCACGGGAAAATTGTGTCGACAAGAGCGCCATGGGGGATCGGTTCTGGGCGGTGGTATTGGGACAGGTCCAGTTGGGAACTTCGGTTGTTTTTCGGTGTATGCAGGTGTTTGGCGGAGGATTGAGTGTTGGGCGGAGGACTGTGGAGGCTTTGAAGAAGCGGATGGACTGTGGTAGGGAGAAAGCGCTTTCCCTTTTGGCAGAATTTGGAATGCGTGTCCAGGGCGTAGAGGTGGTGCCTGATGCGGAGCCTTCGGAATTGGCGGGTAGGCTAGTGCAGCAGATCGGGGCGAGGGGACTTGCGGGCATGGAAGAGTTGGAGTTTTTACTCAAAGAATCTCTAGATACTCGCAATTGGGAGATGTTTGACCAAGCGTTGTCTCTACCCTCGCCAGGTGGGTCTACCGCGAAGGTATATGATTTGATATTACAGTCGCAATTAAGGAGGGGAGCGCTGGGGGATGCAATAAATTTGTTAGACCATATGCGCAAATCTTCGATCAGCATCTCCTCAACGTCTCTCAGGCTCCTCATCAGGGCAATTCTACCACCCCGAAAGCGCGCCAAAAATCCCAATTCCATGCCAGGCTTCACGAACGACAACCTTATCGACCTAATTGGAATCCTAACTTCACTGCTCCGCTCTTGCTCAACAAATCTCGAGCCCGCCCTTTGGCGTGAGATCTTCAAAAGACTCGGCATGAGGCGGCGGCTGTCGGAATTAGAAACCCTAGCTCTGGGCCTGGTAGAATGGTACCATCCAGCTCGCTCATCAATAACCCGCCACCGCTTTTCAATCCTCAAATTTGACCTCCCGGAAGCCCTGACATCGCACCCCGATCTCCAATCAACACCAGGGATCCCGCCCCTAAGCCCACTAAGCCCCCTCCGCCTGCTCTTCCCGCCACAGTTCATCCACGCAATCATCCAATGGGGCTTCCTTACCTTCCGGCCCTACTCCCCAGACCTCCACAAATCAATCCCACTACCCCCATCTCCAGAAGTCCGCCAATTACCCCCCAAATTCTCTGAGTTCGCCCCTTGCGTTGCGGCTTTCACCTGGGGCATAGCCCTCGCACGGGAGCTGAAGGCGCTGGGTGTGCACGTAGACACCCGCTCCGTCCTCCGCGCGGTGCGCACGAGATTCGCTATACTCTACAACGCACCGGAAGCCAATGGACGGCCTATCGTGCTGTCCGGGAGGAGGATCAATCATATGGCGGTTGCGCTGAACTACCTCAGCCTAGCGGAGATGGTGGACATCATAGAGAGGACGTGGGGAGGTGACTTGTGGCAGAGGGTTGGCTGGGAGAGGGGCGGAGAGGGCGGAAGGGAGTGGGAGAGGAATATGAAGAAGGAGGTTTTGGGCACTGGAATTCCGAGAAGAGTTGTTTGGAGATTGAGGAGGGGTGCTAGGGTCCGGCAGAGGTGGAGGGTTATGGGGCTGAGAGCTGGGAGGGGAGGGAGTAACAGGAGCCTTCTAGGGCGGGGATGAGAGTGGGGCGCTCGGGAGAGTTGTATAATGCCGTATGTATTGTACCGCTGTGTGTGCGTGTAAATATTTGTTCTTAGTAACGCAACGTTTAGATAGTTTGGGGAATGGGTATTAGATCTACATCTGGTATCACAGAAGGCTGATTGGTGAGGCCATGCGCTCGTGCGAAATTTAAGCATTTTATCTGATTGAAGCTTAGGGCACATAATATAGTACGTGAATGAGTGGGATACCGCTCCTGGGGCTTAATATCATATAACCTCGTCTAGCTTATCAATAGCGAAACGTGGAATAAGACATGATACAAGAGTCACTCTTGCGCAACCTGTAAAACATGGGAACTTCAGTCTATATACTCACAGCCACATATCAGAAAAAAGCCTGATCCGATCATCCGATAAATTGCTAATCGTCTGATAAGGGCACCATGCAGATTTTGCGTTGTGACGGCTCAAACTGCAAGGCCAACCAACAAACACAGTTTGGCCTTCCTTCCTTCCTTCCTCAAAGTCTATATAAGGGTCTTCCTCCTCTTTATTTCTTCTTTCACCTTGACAATTGCCGTGATCATCATATCATGCACTCAAGGTTTGAAGGAAACCGCTTACTTTTAAAACTTCTCTCCAAACTTATTCTCTTATTACACATGTCTCTATCATTTATTCCGTTACCACCTCATTCTCCCTCCATCCCTATCAAATACAAAACTTGCTAACATTTTTATTAGGTACTTGGAAATGCAGAGAGCTGGAATCTGGAATGGACCAATTAATCATTATTGATTTCAGGAGAGTATTTTACTATTGCTTTTAGTAGTAAGTATATATCATTCCCACTGTGATAGCTCTAACTCTATTCAGTTTTCGTAGTATTTCACCTTTTTTACAGGTACAAGTACTAAGTTGATTAAGATTTTATGATATAGTACATATACAACCGAAAGAGCTGAAGGAAGTGAGATATGATTGGAACTATGATATACATATCATGGTATATACTATATAACAGTAAGGAAACTGCACATATATTGATACTTTTTCAATATACTAATTTGAATATGATATCTTTAAATTGAAATTCTACTTTGGTGACAACTAAAGGCTGAATTAACTTTCTTGAAAAGTATTTTGAATACTTGCTTAGGTGTGGAGTATACACTGAAGAAAACCTACTAGGTTCTCAGCTTTGGGAATAATTCTAATTTTACTCTTGAAGGGATATTGAGGATTCATTTCCTTTGAGACAATCTGATATAAAGAGATAGTCTAGGAGAATATCTTAGAATTACTCTGAGTCTAAAACAAAGTCAATATTACTAGTCATTATCTAGAATTTGACTAAACTCAACTTGAGAAGAGAGTAGATGAACTACAATCTTTTCTTCTGATAGGAAACTATTGGAAATTCAGTGTAAAGAAGATAGTTTGAGAGACTGGAGAAGTTTTGCCTTTTGATTAGTATAATCAAAACATTGAAGTGATGAGCACTTTACTTAAACCTCTCTTCCACCTCTGAAGGGTTAGACTAAATATAAATAAAAAAGTTATATAATTCTCTATTATATAAATATAGAGAATTCGGTTTCTACCAGAGGAGGAAGCTTTATACTTAAGTATTAAAAACTTGATGTAAATATTTGACTGGTGAAAGAGTGGCTACTTGCATATATTTCAACAATGTTGTTTGCAGAATTTATGATTCTGAGATGTGGCTGTTTATGACAAATTGTATTAACCCAGTCTTAAATGGTAAACTGAATTTTGAGGCTTTATTAGTTGATAATGTACTATTGCAATTAGAATAGTTATCAGTCTTACAAGTGATAAAAACGATGAGAATATGAAAAAAAAGAGAATACTGGCAGAAATCAGGTTTTCAGGTAGTTGGGTTTTGAAATATAGAGCTTTAGAATGCATAAGTGGAGAACAAGTTTCATGGCAGGTGAGTCATAAACTTGCTATTAAATATGGTACTTAGTACTTGCTATCTAAATGAAATATTTTAGTTATAAAATACTTATACTAACTGTTAGCTTTAGATAGGGTAGCTTTATTCACTACTCATATTCCAGGATTATAATATCATAAACTGTAAAGTGGAGTGACTTGTTAAGCCAGAATCTCACTTTGCTGAAAAGATAGGTAACTTGAAAGAAGAACATTTGTTTAACTAGAAGGTATGGAGTTACTTGGCATTTATGAAGAAAATGATATTATGGGTTCTTGACTTAGCTGTGAGAGATTGAGCGTATTTAGCTAGGCAGATGGTTAAGGGGAGAGGATGATTCTATACTTATTTCTTGTTTTTCTTTTAAGAGATAAAAAAGTGACTATAACAAGTTATAGCAGAAATACAATTAGTTTTCTATTATACTATGTTTGATATACATGATATTATGGATTGAGAGTTTTGAGAAAATTATAATAATAGGATTGAGAATGAATAAAATTTAGTATTGTTTTCTAGTACTTTTAGTTGTGGAGCTCCTTTAACTAAAACATATATTTTCAGTACTATGAAGCTTGCTTTAAGGAATATAAATAGTTATCGTATTTGCCTATTGTCAAAAATTGGCTACTATAGGGAAGAAGTGAAAAATAGAAAAGCAAGTTAGCTACTACTCAATCCTTTACAATACCTGACAGGAGATGATGGCTGAATTATATACTATGTGGTTTAATTATTCAAGAAAATATACTAAATATCCTGCTACTGATATTACAAATTGATTTTACTACTTGGAAGAAAGTAGTTATTGCATTACTAAAGGATTGAAAGGGAGAAAATAGTTGAGAAAATGAGAAACTAAAAAGAGAAGAAAATATAGTGAAATGACTCAGCTGAAAGAATATATAATTATGTATGTATATATGCATTCTGGGAACAATAGTGGACAATACAGTCGAGTACTATATTTACTTAGTTGATTTGAACAGTCGCCAAGATAATGTTCACAGATTACATAATAATAACCCAAGTGCTTAACTTATTTTGGCTATTATTTAGATTATTTAGAAATAACACTATGTTAAATTGTGAGAGAATTCCAACCTCACCTTCTCTTCCATAATTATGCACCAAGTCATATTCTGTCCAACTCCAATATCTTTCACTATACCAGTTACTTTTCAGCAAATACCCCTTGTAACCCTTATTTTGATTATCCTTATTATCTTCTCACTTAAGATAATTATAGCCCACTCAGCCTACCACTAATCAATCTTTAGTATAGTTAATATTTAGTAGTTTGCAAACAGTCCAATCTCAGATGATAGCAATAAAAGAAATATAACTCAGCGTGGCACTAAAATAGGTGCTTTACTTAAGTGAATCTATAAGCCAAGAGGTTCAGTTAAGAAGATTTGTCACTTTCATTGTAAAGAGGTAATATCCTGGAATTTTATTTATTTATACAGGTCCACTACTCCTATAGTTAAGAAAAAAAATTCAAGTCCTGATATTTTTAATAAATTATGACATATCCATCAACCTGGGCAGTTTGACTACAAAGTATTGCCAACTAAGTTAAGGTAAGACAGCACAATATTTTAAAATTCAAAAGGTGATTATACATCATTGGTGGCAAGAGCAGGAGAAAATTGTCTTGCAATGTGATGGAACTTATTGAGCAGGAAATACTCACTTGATCTGTGAGTGGTCACAGATGGAAGAAGAGCTCTTTGATGAGCTTGTAGTACAGCAGCCAGCAGGAAAGGTAATAGGTTATAGGTGGTTTTAATGGACTGCCCCCCGGCTTTTTGATAAGCACTATAGAGGAGATAATCAAGTACTCTTTGTATTTTCAAATGGCTGATTTCTGAAGATTCTGAAATGCTGGAGGAATTTTTCTTGTGCAATTATAAAAACTGCATCACACCTATCTAATAAATACCACCCACTGATTATTAATAAACAATAATTTAGTTGGCAGAATTCACAACCTTGCAACTTTCTAGAGTATGAGTATTTAATAATGAATGTTGGATACTACCCTACCTCTCAAATTCTCAACTTTGACGAAGCCTCTATCCCCTTTGAATATATACATGAGAGAACCTTTGATTTTGTCAGAAGTAGATCTTTGCTGGCAAAACAGACTTTAGTAGCTGGGATAAACATCAGGCAACTCTGATTTTTAACATCCTCTTAGATAGAATTCCTTGTATTAAGTCAAAGCTTATCTCTAATCGCAAGAGTAGTGAAAATATTCGGAGATAGTAGGAGCATCTTTGGAATTCTAGGGTAATTATCAATTTCAATCTAATGGCATAAAAGAACAAGAACTATTTTTTACAGTTTCTTGAGTAGAAGTAATTCCCTGCCTTAGGTATCAAGCCTCTCACAGTTGTGGCCCCATATTCCCAAGTCTTAAGCGAATACAGCCTATTTTTTTTATTTTATTTTATTTTTTATTTTTTTTTATATCAACTTGCATTTGTTTTACAACTACCGGGTACAAAACAGGCGTGCATCATCAGATATGGCCAAGAAAAAACCCCCAATCCAACCTGGTGCCAGTGGAAAAAGCCATCATCCCAAGACCCTCTGGTGTGGGCCCAACCGCACGATCTCGCAGACAAGAGAGAAAAACAACATTGGCTGGCCGAAGCGGACGACAGAGTAAAACCCCAAAACTCTACAAGCAGGAAACAACAGGAAAACCACTTGCCATAAACTCCTACCCCCTGACAATAAAAACACTGCATCCGCAGCAAAGCAAGGAGCGAAAGGTGTAACCAATACAAACGACAGGAAACACAAACAAGGGGAACCCATGAGAAGAAAACCCAAACAAGACATAGAGTAAACACTACACTAACGATCTCGGAAGGGGGCCGGCCATCACCCATCATAATACAGGAGCAATCATAACACGAAAGAGACCGGTAGGACAATTACATCGTCCAAGACTTTAAAGTCGTTCAAGGAGGCGGTACAATACCATGAACAGTCGTAACTGAGGAATGCGACCACGGGCAGCCGCAGGGGGCGAGTGGAGCCACCAGGCAGAGAGGATGCCAGCCGAAAGAAGGATCCAAGCCGACCGTGTAAGCGAAGGCGAGGGAGGGAGAAGGGGGTGGCTGTAACTGGGCCATGGGACGAGACGATAGGACGAGGAGAGGGGGTGGAAGGCAAACAACTCGCTAGAAACAACCGACAAACAGGCCATGCTCGAGTGATTTCGGACCGAGAGAACGATAGCGAGTACCGTGAAGTTACTGACCGAAGCTTTCCCCCGCGAGGGACAAGCCATAGAACCAAAGGCGTACTTTCACCAAGGTCCGGACACCGTAATGCCGACCGTAAACGTAGAAAGGAGTAAAGCCGACCGGGACAATCGCTAAGCGAGGCTTGCGACCATGGGACGAGGGGGTGGGTGAGAAGAGCCTTCAAACAACTTCTAGGACAACGCTTTCTCAAGGCGAGGCCATAATAAAAGAGGAAGAAGGTAGTGTCATCACCCTCCTAGGCAACGAGGCCATCACAGGAGAGGAGAGGGAGGGGGTGGAGTTGACGATGATATTTCATGGTGTTGAAATTTCAATCGCCGGAGGTGGAGAGGAGATCGTTCGTGAAGCGAATACAGCCTACTTGGTATAGATTTTATATCTTTTTACAAGACTTCCACAGTACTAGTACTTTCTAAACTAAAAGAGCACAGAGTTACCACCTCTTTTATTCCTGGAGGGTGTACTGGTCTTCTCCAACCTCTAGATTTGACAGTCAACAAGCTCTTTAAGTAGTATCCCAAAGATTTTACTGAGTAGTATGTAGATGAGTGAGAGGATATTAAAACCTGGTTAGTTAGTAATAAACCGGTTATTTTCACTCATGTAGTCATGTAGCCTTAGGTATAGAACACATTTTGCTTAGAGAAATGCCTTCTTATTGTTACAAACCTGGTAAGGTTTGTAGGCTTTTACAAGATTTGCACTTACAAATCTTAGAGTTTTGGGTATTTCACACTATGACTAGATTTCAGTCATGGGATTTTACATATGAGTTAAGTATAACTTATATTTTGTTTAAGGTGTTTATTTGATAATGACTCGATTGAGTTATATGATGTTATTATTTCATATGAGTTATGATAGAGGCTAATAAGTATTATTTTGGATGACAAAGCAGTTGCGGAAAAAACTATATAAGAAGCGCAAGGTAGGAGGATAGTTAGTTCTTTATACAACCATTTACTATTATTTTCTAATTATACTTTATGCAATAAAACTACTTCTCGCTCTTTAAAAGATTACCGGAAGATCAAGTGTATGCCTCAATCTCTTATCTGACTAGTGGATAAGAAATACCAAGAGGTATTAAAGGATAGTTGAAGACTCTTAGCCCTAACGAGAGAATACTCGCGAAAAGTATTATTAGCTTATAATAATACTATTAGGCACATTTGAAGCCCATGTATGCAATACTGAAATCCAGCGCATGGACCTTTCAAGTGGGTAGACCCCTGTGTACAGACCTCAAAAATATGGTCATCATATCCCTGTGGTCCCAACATTGGGACACTACGTTCACTGTAGCACCTACCGTAGTTGTACTCACACTGAGGAATTCCCCTGCAGGGAATTGTAACGATCCTTTCCTCCGGGCGATACTTGTAGCAGGTAACAACTCCGAGATTCTCGCGCACTACTTTGATAGCCGAACACACCTGCTCCTATTGTGTAGTCGAGGACTCGCTAAGAGACACTTCTCTTTTATTCGTCGGGAATCGTGATAGTAAAGATAACTTCAATTGATAGTATAAGAAAGTACTTAGATGGTTGCGTGAGGAACTAACTACTCGTCGGCCACGACTAGCGTTTGAGATTGTATTTATACCATTTTGTATAATACCGTATAATACTGTATAAAAACCGTATTTTATTATTAAAGACGTATTTTATTCACTCTATATAAATAAGTACGAAATATTTCATGCAAGGTTCGGTAGTACAGTTATTTAGAGAGTGGAAAATACTACTTTCAATTGAAATGTACAAGGTTACAAATATGAGCTTGTTGCTGGCTAGTAGTTTTCATCAACATTCAAGTTATCATACCTGGGCCTCTTCAATCCCCTAGCCTAAATTTCAAGTGATCAGCCATTGTCTTTATTTTACCAGGGATTGTGCTCTACCATAGAAGATCTGATATCATCAGCAGTTGGGCCTTCTTCCATGTTGACTTCATCTCCTGTCTCCTCCCCATCTGCCTCTCTCTCTGAATTGTCAATAATAATATTAGTAAATAGTCAAAACCCAAAGACTAGTTCTATTAGAAAGGATTTCAATTACAATACCTTCATCACTTCCAGCTTCAATTGCATCCTGGAGACCCACAATAACATCTTCAAGCTCAATCTCTGCTTTATCTGAGAGCTCCTGCCACTGGTGTGGTTCACCAGCCTTGTGGTCCAAAACACGGCGGTTAAGATAGATATAAGTAAGCTTATCAACGCGAGTAGAGTTGAGCCTATTGCGGACCTTGCTGTGAATGAGATTCTGGGCAGAGAAGGAACGCTCACTGGGTACTGAATTGGCTGGAGTACGAAACAGTCGTGTAGCTAAGAGGGAGAGCTCAGGACTGAAGGTGTGTTGGGTATGCCAAAAGGTGGTTGGTGAAGTGATATTCCAGGCAAGATTGTGGGGACTAAAAGGTCCATCCTTTGCTCGGTACATGTAATATTGTTCCTGAATACAGTTTTGGGTGGTGGGGTCAGTATGTGCATTCTGAAGGTATTCAATTACCATGTTTTGTTGCTCAACAGTTGTAGTTGCCCCAATATTCTCTGGTGTTAGAAAATAGGCTGTCCAATGAAGAGCTAGGACTTGACGGTCCATTCTCTTCTGAAATAATCCTAATATTTCCTGCAAAGTGGGCTGCATATTCACAATACGTGCAAGATGGGTCTGAATGGTAAGCCAGCGAGAAACAACCAACCCAAGATGGGCATCAGTAGATTCTGATTCAACTTGAACCTGGTGAATTGGAAGAATGAGATCCCGGAGCTCTTCAACATTGTTCCAGAAAGCACGTGAGGAGAGAAGATCAGTAACCTCATGATCAAGTTGAATCCGATCATCTAGCACGTAGGACTTTAGGGCATCCTTGTTCTTATAGATAGATTCGATGGCTCGTGCCTGGGTCCCCCAGCGAGTAATAACAGCAAGAACCAAAGCACTAGTTTTTCCATAACAAGCTTTTTGTTTCTCGCGAAGGATCGATAGTTGAAGAGGTGACCGGCGAAATGTATTGATCACCAATATGATCTGGGATTGGATTATCTTGTAGTGAGGAAGCCCAAGCAGATCCTTGATGAGTAGTTGGAGGCCATGGGAGTCACAGGGAACAAATAGTGCCTTGGAGAGTTGTAATCTTTGGTCAGCAGCAAGAATTCGCCACAATAGACGCATGGTAGAACACGTATCAGTAGCAAAGCTATTGATCCGTTTCCAATCACCATTCACAAGGACACCAAGTTTTACCATCAGCCAGGAGGCCAGATTCTCCGCTGTAAATGTCATGGATCCGGCATTCTCAGAACAGTAATGGAAGGTTCCTCGTTCGGTATTGACAGAGATGTTGATAATTCGATCCTTAGACTGGTTTTCGCTTTCATCCATAATAATATTGATATAGTAGGAGGATTGAATAACCTTGTCGACATCTTCTTTAACAAGGAGATAGGTCTGATCGAGTAAAGTTGTACGTAAGAGGAACGGGCTCGGTGGCTTATAGGCAGGCGAAATCTTTTGAAAAGGGGCAAGAAAGTATGCTGATTGAGTAACATTGAACGGAAGGTTGTTCATATAGATAGCCAAGGCAAACGAGACATCGGCGTCGTGCTTCTCCGCTGAAGAAAGGCATTGTACTCGAGTTGTAATACGTGTTTGACCTGCATGAAGGTTGGATGTTCCGATACTTGCCTTACCCTCGAGGCTCATCCGCTCCTGGTATTTGGCACAAGTCGATAAATGCTCACGTTGGCGTGTTGGACTTTTGGCAAAGGACTTTCCACATGCGAGACACCGAACTAAATCAAGCTATATCAACTTTAGTAAATTTAAATTTCTCTTTTGTTAAATGCTATAAGATCTTACCTTTTTGCCACTTTCAGGCGGTACAGTCTCAAAGGCGCTGTGCAGCTGTGGGTCCTTTGTACGGCCCATTTTCACAAATAGTATGTTGGCGTTCTGAGGAATCGGTATCAAGCAATAATAGTCTTTCTCAAACAGTTAATCTACTGCTAGGAAGAAAACTCCTCTAGCAGCCTGAGACTCTTAGGGCACAAACCGATAGACAAGGAATTATCATTGGGTTAGGGCTTAGGGCTCAAAATTTAGGATAAAAAACTTTAGGGCATGTATGTATTGTATGTATGGTATAATATTTATTGTCAAAAATACGGTATTTTATCATAATATACGTATTTTTGAAAACCCTAGTTTTTTTTTTTTTTTTTTTTTTTTTTTTTTTTTTTCAACTTGCATTTGTTTTACAACTACCGGGTACAAAACAGGCATGCATCATCAGATATGGCCAAGAAAAAACCCCAATCCAACCTAGTGCCAGTGGAAAAAGCCATCATCCCAAGACCCTCTGGTGTGGGCCTAACCGCACGATCCCGCAGACAAGAGAGAAAAACAACATTGGCTGGCCGAAGCGGACGACAGAGTAAAACCCCAAAACCCTACAAGCAGGAAACAACAGGAAAACCACTTGCCATAAACTCCTACCCCCTGACAATAAGAACACTGCCTACGCAGTAAAAGCAAGGAATGAAACATCTGACCAATACAAACGAAAGGAAAGACAAACAAGAGCAACCCATGAGAAAAAAAACCTAACCGAGACGTAGAGTAAACACTACACTAACGATCACAGAAAGGGGCCGGCCATCACCCTTGAGTCGAAAACGAGGGGCAATCAAAACACGAAAGAAGCCAGCAAAAATTACATCGTACCAAGGCTGAAAGTCGTCCAAGGAGGCGGTGCAATACCATGAACAGTCGTAACCAAGGCGGGCGACAGTGGGCAGTCGCGGGGGCGAGTGGAGCCACAAGGCAGGGAGGGTGCCAGCCGAAAGAATGATCCAAGCCGACCGTGTAAGCGAGGGCGAGGGAGGGACAAGGGGGTGGCTGTAACCGGGCCACGGGACGAGACGATGGAACGAGGAGAGGGGGTGGAAGGCAAATAACTCGCTAGAAACAACCAACAAACAGGCCATGCTCGAGAGATTTCGGACCGATAGAACAACAGCGAGTACCACGAAGTTACTGACCGAGGCTTTCCCCAACGAGGGACAGGCCATAGAACCAGGGGCGTACTTTCACCAAGGTCCGGACACCGTAACGCCGACCGTAAACGTAGAAAGGAGTAGAGCCGACCGGGGCGACCGCTAAACAAGGCTTGCGACCGTAGGACGAGGGGGCGGGTGAGAAGGAGCCCTCAAACAACCTCTAGGACAACGCTTTCTCAAGGCGAGGCCATAGCAAAGGAGGAAGAGGGTAGTGTCATCACCCCCTAGGCAACGGGGCCATCAGAGGGGGGAGAGAGAGGTGGATGGAGTTGACGATGATATCTCATGGTGTTGAGATTTCAATCGCCGGAGGTGTAGAGGAGATCGTTCGTGTTTTGAAAACCCTAGTTTTTTTATTTTTTATTTTTTATTTTTTTTATTTTTTTATATCAACTTGCATTTGTTTTACAACTACCGGGTACAAAACAGGCATGCATCATCAGATATGGCCAAGAAAAAACCCCGATCCTACCTGGCACCAGTGGAAAAAGCCATCATCCCAAGACCCTCTGGTGTGGGCCCAACCGCACGATCCTGTAGACAAGAGAGAAAAACAATGCCGGCTGGCCGGAGCGGACGACAAAGTAGATCCCCAAAACCCCACAAGCAGGAAACAACAGGAAAACCACTCGCCATGAACTCCTTCCCCCTGACAAAAAGAACACTGCCTACGCAGCGAAACAAGGAGCGAAACGTCTAGCCAATACAAATGAAAGGAAAGACAAACAAGAAGAACCCATGAGAAAGAAAACCCAACCGAGACATAGAGCAGACACTACACTAACGATCCCAGAAAGGGGCCGGCCGTCACCCTTGTGGCGAAAACGAGGGGCAATCATAACACGAAAGAGGCCAGCAGAAATTATATCGTACCAAGGTTGAAAGTCGTTCAAGGAGACGGTGCAATACCATGAACAGTCGTAACCGAGGAATGCGACCGTCGGTAGCCGCGGAGGCGAGTGGAGCCACTAGGCACAGAGGATGCCAGCCGAAAGAGTGATCCAAGCCGATCGTGTAAGCGAGGGCGAGGGCGGGACAAGGGGGTGGCTGTAACCGGACCATGGGACGAAGCGACCGGAAAAGGAGAGGGGGTGGAAGGCAAACAACTCGCTAGAAACAGCTGACAAACAGGCCATGCTCGAGCGATTTCGGACCGAGAGGACAACAGCGAGTACCGCGAAGTTACTGACCGAAGCTTTCCCCAGCGAGGGACAAGCCGTAGAACCAAGGGCGTACTTTCGCCAAGGTCCGGACACCGTAACGCCAACCGCAAACGTAGAAAGAAGTAAAGCCGACCGGGGCGACCGCTATGCGAGGCTTGCGACCCTGGGACGAGGGGGTGGGTGAGAAGAGCCTTCAAACAACTTCTAGGACAACGCTTTCTCAAGGCGAGGCCATAATAAAAGAGGAAGAAGGTAGTGTCGTCACCCTCCTAGGCAACGAGGCCATCACGGGAGAGGAGAGGGAGAGGGTGGAGTTGACGATGATTTCTCATGGTGTTGAGATTTCAATCGCCGGAGGTGGAGAGGAGATCGTTCGTGGTTTTGAAAACCCTAGCCACGACCCTCTTATATAGGCGTTCCTCCCACAACCCTAACCCTGGTGACTCATACCCTTGAGTCACACGACCTCATGACTCGTAGCGAGTCATGTGCGAAATCCATCTGCTGACTTCTAACAAGTCAACTGCGCAACATACCTAAACCAATTATAATCCAAATAACAAGTCATGTGCGCAACTCGCGTCACATGAGTGAAACCCATGACTCGTAATGTGAGTCATGTGTGAAAGTTCATAAATCCTATGACCACAATCGTAGTCATGTGAGAAACATCAATCAATAACATTATAATGATGACATCGCGAGTGCGAGTCATGTGAAACAAATCACAAACCTATGATGCATAACCATGTGTCATGTGAAACCATACTCCTTGCTTAGTCAGGTTTGTGACAGGAATACTCACAATAACACCATATACGTCGTGGCTCTCTCTCTGACTGGATGCTCTTTGTAGAATATATAACCAGAGAATCTAGTGAAAATTATGCAAGTTGTTCAGACCAGATTAGTCGATTTCGTATAAAGTTATAGCACTTCAAAGTTAAGGAAGCTAAGGGAAACAATAGAGTGGATGTTTCAGCAACATCCCTCTATGAGGGAATTAGACACCAGTATGCATAGTCAAGATCAATTGTCCCACTTAGAACCAGTTAGTAAGGGAGAGGCATTGCGCACATTTAGTGATCATAATAGGTGCAATTGCAAGCAAAAGTCATCCCAATACCTAATACATATACAGCCTAAGAACTTGTATATATTGAATAATCTGATGATCAAGGAGTTGGCTACTTCTTATATGGTTCGGTGAAGAATGTTACAATGCTAGCACCTGCCGGGTTGTGAGAACTCTGCATACCTATTATTGAAGGGAATGATATACCCTCACGGTTAGAAGATCAGCAAAATGTATATGGCCCTCCTGGTACACCAAGAGGGGTTATCGTTCCTGTAGTGCATCTTGGTACCCACTGGTACCCCCTGGTACACCCTGGTCCACATTTTTAGTAAAACTTTTGAAAATGTGGATAAGGGTGAATCAGAGTGCTGGAATGGACCACGGGGACTACGACCCCTCTTGGTGGACCAGGAGTGTTCAGGACGCCCCTCTAACAATTTCCTAAAGAATAGTGTATGTCTTCATAATGCTAAGTGGGTGATCGAACAGTTGTCAGGGTCTGAGAGTGATCGTACTTTATAGTTAGTAGTTAGTAGTTAGCTGTAACGATTCTTCCCTTCGGGCAATACTTGCAGCAGGTAACAATCCCGAGATTCTCGTGCACTACTTTGATAGCCGAACACACTTGCTCCTATCGTGTAGTCGAGAACTTCACTAAGAGACACTTCTCTTTTGTTTGCCAGGAATCGTGATAGTAAAGATAACTTGAATTGATAGTATAAGAAAGTACTTAGATGGTTGCGTGAGGAACTAACTACTCGACAGTCACGGCCTCTTTATAGGCGTTCCTCCCACAACCCTAACCCTGGTGACTCATACCCTTGAGTCACATGACCTCATAACTCATAGCGAGTCATGTGCGAAATCCATCAGCTGACTTGCTGCGCAACATACCTAAACCAATCATAATCCAAATAACAAGTCATGTGCGCAACTCGCGTCACATGAGTGAAACCCATGACTCGTAATGTGAGTCATGTGCAAAAGTCATACATCATATGACCACAATCGTGTGTCATGTGAAAAACATAAACCAATAACATTATAACAATGACATCGCAATTGTGAGTCATGTGAAACAAATCACAAACCTATGACTCATAACCATGAGTCATGTGAAACCATCTTCCTCGCTTAGTCAGGTTTGTGACATTAGCCCGTGAACACTCAGATGCGAAATATAAATATCAAAGTGCCTCTCTTGCCATAAAATTCATCAAGTCCCGGAGAAGAGATTTTATTAATATAAAAATTTATCATGCTGCATAATCTTTATCATACTCGATTATCTTTTTATCCCTGTAGTTACTTCTCCTAAGAGCTAACAATACAAGAGCTTTCCTAAACAAATCTCTGTACACACATACCCAGGTTTAGCTCGATACTACAGTTATGTTATCGGCTACCTCTAACAAATACTCCAGAGAACATGTCTTGCTTATCAGATAAAAATAAGAGAAAAGTTGTTACTTGTTGTGTAACCGGTACAGGTACCTGGGTTACTATGTTTGGTTTTGAGTATCGTTTGATACTCAGTATGTTTTATGTTTGGTTTTGAGTATCGTTTGATACTCAGTATGTTTTATGTTTGGTTTTGAGTATCATTTAAGACTCAGTATGTTTTATGTTTGGTTTCGAGTATCGTTTGATACTTAGTATGTTTAGGTTTGATACCTAAGAAGTTTCAAGGCTGCCACTTTCGGAGCCTTATTATTATTGTTAGCAAGGCACGGGTTTGCCTGACAAGTGTATTTAAGACCTGCTATTCTTCGGATTTAGAGAAGGCAGACTTCGACAGACAGAGTTTTCAATATACTTGGTTGAACAGTTCCTTCTTCAGTTCGCTTTGAGAATCTTAGTATTCACTTAGGTCTACCAAACGCCTACTATTAGGAACTACTTAGTAGTTGCGATATAGTAAGAAGTTTGTTACAACAACTTAGTCTAAGCCTCCGGTACATAGTCTCATTAGATACCGCATTTTGGTATAGAGATTGTATCGTTATCCTATCAACATACGGCATCACCCTGTGGGGCCGTTACATGTTGCACAATATAAGTAAGGAGTGTTTTTCAAGTTAATACTTATACAGAAGTCATTTCAGTATGTGAGCCTAACTCTTTCTACTAATTGGAGTCAGAATAACAAGCTTTAGATCAAGGCATTCGAGAGGATTGAGGTGGGAGACTGGAAACCAGACTTCGTAGTCCTGGCTTGCTATTGTGAGTGGTAGGATTATTGAGCTCTTTTGCTACTTGAAGAGAAATAGAGTAGCTATCTGGGCGATGGCAACCAGAATTGGCAGGAGTGCTCAGAGCCAGAATTTCTTAAATTCTTCTGGGAGTGTGAAAAATATCACTATGAGCAGCTTGCAAAAGGCAACCTTCAATTTGAGCCTGGTTATAGTATGTTATTTATCTAGAAGGGCCTAGTGATCTTCATCTTAGTTTTGGTACTCTTAAGACTTATATTATAGATATTATAGGGTACTCTTGTCTGATATTGGGTGCTTAAAGTGCTACTTCTTTGTGACCATCCAAATAAACTGAGTAAATATAGTAGCAAATTCAAGTATATGGATTAACTTAATAATTAAGAAAACTATCAGATGTATATTGTAACTAGTAAGATCAGAAAGAAAAAGTATAAATAAGACAATATGTGAATAGCTCAAAGAAAGCAAGTATTCTAAAACTTTAAGTGAAAAACCAATATATATATCTGAAAAGCTGAGTAAGATTATGATAATAGCTGTCTACTAGCTGGAGGAAGAGGAAGTGAATTGAAGGAGAGATTAAAGGAAGATAGAACTAACAAAAATAGTGGAGAAAGAGTTTAGAAAGGAGTTAGAGAAGGGAGTAAATACAGGGGAAAATGTTAAAGGAGAAAATGTTATAAGAAACTGAGAAAATAAAAACTTAAAATGTCATATGTCTAGTTGCAACTTCAAACTTTGATTTTGATATTGATTATTATGGAGGTTTGCCCTAAAACCTTATTTTGATTTTAGGTCGTATATATATAATACTAGGTTAAAGCTATTTATCCAATACCCTTTTTATGTCAAAAGTAGCCACCTTTGTCACCCTCTCTCATGGCACAATGAATATGAAAACTGGAGAAAATGTAACACATTATGAGTAAGACTGTAGACAATATGGGAAATGTTGCAGAATTCCTAAAAATTGTAATAAGGTAGAGAAAATGTCAATTCAGTGTGAAGCATTGGCTGCCATGTATCTTTTTGTATGGAGCCAGCCCTATACAAAAATTTAGCTCACTTTCATACTTGTTGACATAGTTGTAAATAATGCATACAGCTTTGATCCCTTGTAGCTATGCTTCTAGAGATTTGAATACATGGTAATTGTCAAGCTAATAGAGTAATCTAAAGTGTTTTCAGGAAGGTAGTGTGGGGAATTGTCTGTTTGAAAATGTCTAATTTTGGTGTAAAACCCGGGTTGGACGAAAAGTTTTGACCTAGTACTCTAGTTACCATAAAAATTTGATAATCATGATGTGACAATAGTTTTGAAAATTTAAAGAAGGTTTCTGAAATATTATAATTTTTCTTTTTTCTTTTAATTTATGACATCTCTACTATCCACATCATCTGTCTCTAAGATCTTAGATTAAGTCACTTGTTGTCATTTGGTGTCAAAGATCAATCGTGGATGCATGGAGCGAACCGTCGTTGCATCCACCGACCAAAATATCTGTGGCCATGCTTTACTACCTATATAGGGGGACCTAAGCCTTCTCCTCATTCACACTAGAATTGAATGATTCCTGTCATACACCCATCACTACCCCACGTCCATGACAGCTTCTCATCTCCAATCCCAGCAATACGTAAACCTTCCAATACCACTCCAGTGGGTAGCCTCATACATACCCCCTCCCCCCTCGCTATCCAATTCCCCCCCATAGGCCAAATCTTCGTGAACAAGAACAGCCTTCAAATAGGAAGCTATCACCAATACATTATATATTCCCCCCCCTACCGCTATCTATATCTCTCTTCCGATGTTTACCTGCCCTCAGACTTGGATCTCTCTTCATTCGCTAGAGTACATCCAATGACGAATTCCGATGAGATAAAAGCATAGCTAGCTAGCAAAGTAACACGATGTATTTCTGTAGGAACCTCCCGGGAGGGCAGTACATAAGCCAACAGGCAAGGGTTCTCTCCATGACCGCCTCACCAAATTAAGAATTTCTAAGTAGAAGAATTTCTCACACGGTATTAGGGATATATTATAGTTGCTGTTTCCTACCTTACCTTTCTCTCGGTACGGAATAACTCCTGTTTAGTGATGGACAATAGCTCTTGAGGTACTGGTATGATACAAGTATTACCTTCCTTACATCCTCGATGGTATCACTTAGACTAGATATTTTATTTAATCCTCCCCTTCAATTGAGAAAAATGGAGATGCTGGTAATTCCGGTGCCCAAATTTCTCTTCAAAGCCATATCTGAGAACTAGATAGAGGGAACATAAAACCAGAAGTTTCACTCCAGAGAGCAACCCCGCCGTGGACCCCCTACGCTATGCTAACTACAGCACACAACCGCTAAATCCACTGCCGGTACTAACGTACCGAACCCGCAAAAGCCCCTAGGGTAGTACAACGCTGTAAAACTGGGCACATGACTTTAGTACTAGTACTGTGCAAGACACTGCAGGGATTATGGTGGTGGTGGTACGGAGTACTGCGCGGTAGTGCAGCGCAGGGCTGTAGAGTAGCGGACGCCGGAGGTGGAGTGCGTCGGTGGGGAGTGAACGGGATGATTAGGGATGAGAAGAACGAAAGTGTGCATACGCCCAAAAATAGACTGGACCAAATACTAATTACATCCAGTAGAGGGTATCGTACAGGTGTAGAGAATCCTCCATAAACATAAAGAGCGTGAGCTAAGAATGAAATATACGGCTCCTCCTTTCTCGCTTTCTAAGCTCGATGCAATATAATAGAGAATACCTACCTACTGCCCTTGGCACACTACATGTAATGGAGGCCCTGACCGGAGGCCAATTTACAGTAGAGTACAAATTTGCCATATCGGCACAATACGTATTACACAATTCTATCGCACTCTGGGCAACACGATTATTTGATAGACAAACAGACTAGACACCAGATAGAGTTGTTTTTACTACCCGGTCTTTGCAAAAATAAGTACATACAGTCTCGCTCACATCACTGCTCGTGCCCATACATGCACACTCACTCGCTCACTCTCACTGCCGCCACCCTTTCACCTAGCAAGTAAAAGCACCTCCCCTACCTAACTCCAAAAAAAGCATTTCCAATCAAACTGATCAACAAACTACAATGCCAACCAACATACGAAGCAGAAACCAAAATAAAAAAAATAGGAAAAGGTGAAAAGGTGAAAAGACAAAGTAAAAGTAACAGGAAGAAAAACAGCGATTAGGACCACTTCTTGCCTTTCATCTCCTCGAACGCCATCCTCATTCCCAGACTCATCCTTTCAGGCCTTACCTCTTGCGGCAGAATCACGCTTCCTCGCCTCCGATTGATGGAGGTTCCGACTGCGGGTTGGAAACTGCTAACGTCCGGGTCCAGACCTGTCCCACCATCCACACCGCCGACGACGCTTTCGAGTTCGCCGTCGAACGCTGATGCAGCGACTTCGGCCGCGTATGCGGTTCTATAAGGAGATGCTGTTGGGAGGACGGATGCGGAAGGGAAGGGTGAGGTTAGGCGGTATGAAGATACTGAATCGTTCTTGGCGTTGGCTAAGGAGGGTGGCTCGCTGGCTGGCATGTCTGCTAGGATGTCGGCGGACGAGACTTGTTCTATGGATTCTGTGCCCGGGTTTAGCGCTAGGTCCGCAGCCAGTGGTGATAGGACTGGCGAGGGACGGCCGGAAACTGGGGCTTCGTCAGGGACTTCTGGAATAGTTGCTGGGCTGGCGTGTTTGCGCAATGGGGTAGGGGGTTTGGAGGATGTGGAGCCAGATAGGGCTGCAAGGGGGCTGTTCCTGGCAATTGCCATGGGGAGGCTGGCAGCGTTGGGACTTCGGCCAAAGGGTTTGAGAGGGGGTTCGTCTTCTTCAGGGATGTTTGGGTGGGATCTTCCTTTGGGTACATCGTCTTCATCTGGCACGTCGTACTTGGCGATACTCCGCCTGCGGAAACGGCCCCCGGGGGTAGGCACAGATGGGTCTTCGCCTGAGGTCTCCCCCCACCCAATGTTTGGCAATGACGAGGCTATAGGCGCAGTGTGCGGCTCTTCTCCAGCCAGGGCCCGAGAGGTTATAGGTTCCAGAGAGAGCGATGGGTTGAAAGAGGCACTTATGCCTCCCCGTACCGCGGTGAACCCACTCCGCATTCCAAGGGCTTTTCCGAATGTGAGTGACAGGTCCGCTTGAGGAGCTGGGGCCGAAGCTGGGATCGGTGTGAATGACGGTAGTGGGGGGAAGGATTGGCCGGAGAAGGGTGAACGCTGAGGTGGGGGTTTAGTAGTATTAAGGAGAGCAGCGTAGTCCCGATGGGGTGGTGATTCCTCTCTTTCCGCCACAGTCTCATCCATATCAAATAAATCTTCCTCATCGTCATCCATAGTTTCCGTGTCAAATACTCCTTCCAGATCTCCATTTACCTCCTTAGACCGATTCCCACTCATGTCGTCCCCAAATTGCACCTCTTCGAATGAGTCATCAACTAAAACCTTGGATTCCGTAGATGTCTCGGAGAGGGTCGTAGGAACCACTAACTCGACCCCTTGTGTCATCGCTAGGTTGAGCAATTTCGCGGCATTCCCAATCTGCTCGACTTTTCCAGAGCCACCAAGTTCCTCCCCCGCCCCCACCACTTCGTGGTCACCAGTAGATCCAACGAACTCATCATCGTCTTCTAGGCCGTATTTGTTGTCCATGTCATCCGCCAAACTCCAGTGTACTTTGGCTGGTGGGGGACTGCTGCGTGACGGAACAGAACTCTCGTCCTCAAATTGGAAAGTAACCCTTTTCGGAGATTTCTGTTTAATTCCAGTAGATTTGCCTGTGGTGCCAAACGAACTACCCGAGGATGATTTCAGAGAGGAAGCGAGAGGGGCCGCCGGAGATCCCGGGCTGTTACCCGAACGACCGGGAATAGTAGCAATCCTCGGTAAAGCTGGCTTCGGTGACTGCGGGGGGCTCGACATTATTTTGTTAGAGGGCGGCGATGATGGGCTCTGGTAGTTTTTATCGAGGAGAGGAAGGTATGGAGGGGTAAAGGCGGCCTGGAGGTCTTTATCGAAAGGCGGAGAGTTGTTCCCGTGGATTTTGAGCAGCTGCGCAGATGGTGTATTAGGCAGCTCCAATCTCAGCGCGTCGTCGAGCGTTGATTCCCCAACATCAGGCGGGATCTGACTCCCGCGTTCCACTCCTGACCAAGTGGAACATATATTACCATTCTCAGGTCCGGATGTAGCCGTATTCGCAACGGTTGCATATGGTGGGGATGCGTCTGTAGTAGTAGCATTGTTGTTCTTGCTGATCTGTCCGCCCTCGTTACTACCTTCCGTTCCTTGTTTTCGCTCCCTTAGCTCATACTCCTCCCTCAACTTCCGCTCGAACGCCTTGTACTCGCTTTCCTTCAAAGCCCTGAACGCCTCGATTTCAGTATCTAACTCTTTCCGTCGTTGCCGCAACCGTTGCAGCAGGTCTGGCTCATTAAGTTCCATGTCAGTATCGGACGGAGGCGATAGAGGCGAGGATGACATGATGCTTGTCAACACACGGTACCCGCCGGATGTTGTGGATTTGGTGACGAGCCTTGTAGAATCTGAGTTTGTGGGCGGGGTTACCGGAGTTGAGAGGGTGTTAGTAAGAAATTGATCTGAGGATGAAGGAGGCATACTCTATCTCGCAGAAGATAGAATATCGCCGTGATTTAGGCAGGAGGAATCAATGTGCCCAATACACTTAAATTGTATTTGTTATCGGTACCGGGAGTGTTGTTGTGGAGAAAGGCTGGGTCAACCCTCAGATAGCGGATTTCAGCCCGGCAGCCTCACTTGCGAGAGAAGGCCGACCTTAAATGCTGTCAATCCAGGGTAACGGGTTTCAATTGACCGAGGCGCTCCGTACTCAAACACAGCGGTGAACTTCAAAGACGTTGACCGAGGAAGGGGTGTTGTGAGGAGGAAGAGGTTGTTGGTGGTGATGACGGTGTGGAGATTCTTCAGAGCACCTTGAGGAAGGTGGAGATATCACAAGTGATTGTGCGGCGAGTCCTTCGTCCAGAGCCTAATACTGTACCAGCAACCTTCACCTTCAATCACCCAGATTCTCTCGTAAGATTTAAAAAAATAAAAAGTATCGTGCCCGGCAACCAGATGCGGAAGTAAAGAAAGAAGATGGTTCGAAGCGAATTTCTGCAAACCCGCGATCCGGGAGAGAATTGTTCCGCACTTGTACTGTGGCCTCTTCCCTTCTTGCTCTCTCTTTTTTTTCGTAATTCTGGTTATACTGTATTCTAATATAGAAATTCAGCTAACTTATACCAGCGACGTAGTCATAATGACAATGCAATGTTAGCCTTGATAACTCTCCATGCCATACTGGACGTGTTCTACCGTGCAGAGGTCAATACCCACCCATTCTGGCTTTTGTCCGCCGTGTCCGCTGTGTCAAGTGCCCTCAAGTTCATCGCGGTATTTTAGTCCTCAGCACCAGGTTATTCGCACTTTTCACTCTGGTCACTTCATGGTTTCTTGTCATGGTGTGGGGTGGAATCACAGATTCTGGTCACTGGATGAGTCTGGGCATCTAGGGCGCTGCCAGAGTCTGGCTATTCGACCCATGTGGACCTGCACTGTACCAGTGGATCCGTGCCAAAACAACGAATCACGAAATATGCTTTTTATCATCACACATTTAGCATCAGGGGAGGTCTAGGAACTTGAGTCAAAAATTGAGAAGTATTCTCTTAACTTAGGATTTCATGAATTACTCATACAGTATCCGGCTTTTCTCTTACGGATTGGATGGTCGGGGGAAATTCCTGTGGGTCATCGGGTACTGTACCTGTATCGCACTTGTTATGCACATTGGCAGCGAAGACCGTCGGCGAAAATAGGCCAAACTAGCAGTTTTCTATTCGAGAGGTGCTAAGATTCCGGCATCAACCAAAGACCATTCCCCATCCGCCATTTCTTTGGCAAATGCCATCCATCTTGGGTTGCCTCAAGTTTGTATTGGAGCACTGCGAGAATCCTCATGCCAATTGACCTATTGTACCAAAAGCACCGTCACATGTTCGCGAACTTAGCTTCCGCCCCTAGATCCGCCATTACGTATCATTAACATTGAACGCTGGGTGAGCAAGGGCTTTTGGCGCCCAGAATACCTCAAGAGATCAAAAGCGCCAACTAGTGACACCAAGGGGGATTTAGAAACAAGGCATGTATGACACGGGCACCGTTCAGCTTGTTGGCAGAATATGATCCCCCCCCCCGATCTGATAACAAAAGCTCTTGCCTGTTAGCAATGAGCTTTCAAGCTTGCTGCCCTAGAGAAGTCTCCACTCGAACAAAGCTCACAAGTACCCGTATTACCAGCTAGTGATTACTTATCAAGTTAGTAAGAAGGTGGCATCGTACAGTAAAAAGTACCGGTACCCACATAATATTACTGGTGATATACAACATTCATTATTAGCTACCGATACCGCACTACATCTGAATCCGCAGCGAAGACATGGATGGTTCTAAGGAGGTCCGCGTTTTGGAAGCTGCTACACCATATAAGCTCTTTTTCCAACTCAGATAAATCGACTATAGGCTACCTGATAAGATCTGTGAGCCTTCGGTGTCAGGCCAATTATTTGGTCCGCTTGTACTGTTCAATGTGGGGCATAATTCAAGTATAATACAGTATCAGCACGACAGAGTACTATACCGATTTCCCCTCTTTAAGCGGACTCTCTCGAACCCCTTCTTACACCACTATTAGGTATATTACAATACTGCTCGTAACTTCTCGCGCCCCGCTTTGTACTTCAAGGTCAAACTTATTAACAGCAACAGAACTGCGGGGCCCTCTTTCGGTAACCGCTTTTGGGAAGTACTTTTAGTGACATTATAAAATTTGATTACGATTTGTTTTAGTGAATAGTAAGAAGGGAAGGCTAGCGAAGCGTCTCCAAGCGTTTGTAGTACTGTACTGGGAATGGTGTGGGAACTTTGCGAAACCAACTGTACTTGAGGTGATGGCGGGGTGATCGGTCGAGCTGTGCCCGTGGCCTATTTACCAAGCTAAAGTTCTTGCACCGATTGTGTAAAGTGCGAGCAATTCCACAAGATAGTCTCGGATCTTTGGGAAGTTTGTGGGTTTAACCAGTAGGCAAAATCTAGTTATTTATTTGGACAAAGTTAGTCAAAGAAGTCTAGGTAGTCTGCATGAAAACCATTCGTAGGCGTGAAGTCTAGTAGCGAATCGTGGAAGCGGACGGTGCTGGCTCGCTCGTTCGTTCGGTGGTTCGTTCGTTCGTTCGCTCGTTCGCTCGTTCGCAACAAGGGCAACGCAACCAGTCACTCAAAGCCGAGAGTCAATTCACCCCAAGAAAAATTAAGCCACCCATTTGCCTACGTAAATCATTAATCTCGTATGCCAATAAAATCCAATCTTCAAAGGTCACAATATTTTATAGTTCTTGTATCGTTTGGCCGTAAAAAAGTGACGTCCGTGGGTCCCACTTTGCCGCCTGCGATCATTACTTCCGTACAATACAACGATAGAACAACGCAGTCAAAAATCCATGATTGAGGGTATAAAAAAGAATCAACTAATTAAGAAAAATCAAAACAAGAAAGCCAATATAACACTTCAAGAAGGCCCCCAAGTCATTAAGCCCAAATGATAGCTGTGGCTTACAATAAGTAAAATCCACAATATCAGATCAACTTGCGCTCCCGCCTCTCCTGCCATGTTTTCTTCTGACAGTCAATCTGCTCCTCCACGATTTCAATAGCCGCCTCTCCTGCATTTCTCTCATAGCTTGAACTCGCGATTCCTTCAGGTGGTCCTAAATAGTAATAATTAGATACCGGTATAATAAGACAATGAGGAAACTTGAAGGAATAATAGAATGAGATCATTGGTCTCATTAATCTAGAAAGTGCAACAGGGAAAAGAGGAGCATACCGCTTGTAGATTGAGTAAATTCTTGCGCCAAACTGGTAGAAAGACCTTGATCGTGTGTATGAGAAGGAAGGTGAGTTGTGTGATTGCCGGTGAAAGTTTGGTGGCGAGATGTAGAACAAGTTATGTTTGAAGAATTGGATGAATTAGAGGTAGACGAAGCCTTTGTATCCGAGGTTGTAGACATAATTCTTAGATAGAATCAAATATTGACGTTATTAACCTTCTTGCTTATTGATAGTTCCTAAATTCAACTGCCTTCTAGAATTTGTTAGAATTTAGCAGAAAATCCATATATTAGGAATTGAGAATCAATATGCTTATACTTGCGATTTTGAATTGAAAACTAAGAGGATATACAATTAGATAAACAAAGCAGAAAAGCAATCAAATGAAGAAGAATAGTTAAGAATATACTTACTCAAGAAGTCAAAACTAATTAGTATAGTATTGCAGAATATTGATAGTGGGAAAGGCTGAGACTCTAATAGAGTGGATTTTTAAAGGATTAATGGAAGGAAGTATTGATTTCCAGTTCTTTCCTCCTATCGAAAGCTAGTAGAAATAAAGAGAGAAGAGAGGTCTATTTATTAAAAGGACCTCACATCAAATTTCCAAATATTACCACCTCCTCACTTTTAATATATAACAAACAACTTAAAAGCAATGTAGAAAAAGATTATCTGAAAGGCTAAACATTATGATATAATTCTAATAGAACTCTAAAGCTTGTTTGTAGAATCAATCCTAAGGAAAACATATTAGTAGAGAGGGTTATTGAATGAAATTTCGCTCTTCTTTCTAACTTTATTCCTCTATTAGGTAGTAGGTATGCTAATTAAAATATAAATAAGTTTGTAAAAAGTTAAGTTCTGATATTCAAACCTAACTAGAGTTTTGTCTTAAATTGACTCATGTGTGTAGCAAAGTAACTCTGACAATTCTCCTTACAAATTCAATACAAAGTTCTTAAAAAACAACAATATCTTATTGAAATATAAGACTACATTTTTAAAGGGAAATACAATCTCCTTGAAATCCGCTGCTATTACCTTAAAGAGAATACTATCTCCGTGAAATCCGATATAATCTCCTTAAGAGGCAATAGTGCAATCTCCTCAAAATCCGATACTATTACCTAAAATAGTTATAAGGCTATTTCTTTCACATTCAATACGATCAGCCTAAAAGGTTATACTACTATCTCCTTGATATCCGATATATATACCTTTAAAGGAAAAGCGTTATTTCCTTGAAATCCGATACAATTACTTTAATAGGAGATAGAGCTGTCTTCTTAAAATCCGATATCATCATCTAAAAGTATAATGGCACTATTGTCTTGAAATCTGACAGGTTCACTGAAAAGAGTCATAGCGCTATTCTCTCTAAATCTGATACAGGCCCCTAAAATACAGAAGCACAATCTCCTTGAAATCCGATATCATTATCTTAAAAAGTGATAGAGCTCTCTTCTTCCTAAAATCCAATACTATTTTCTAAAAAGGTCATAGCACCATTGCTTTGAAATTGGATACCTTTTCCTAAAAAGGTCAAAGCGCTATTGCCTTAAATTCTAATATGATTACTTAATGATTTATAGCGCTATTGCCTGCTAGTCAATAGCATCCAATGATATCATTACTACAAAAGGTTATAGCACTAACTCCTTGTTATTCTAAATACATACCTTAGAAGGGTAAGTATTATCTCCTTGAAATCTGACCAATATTTCCGTAACATGTGATAATACTATCTTCTTGAAATCTGATATCACTATTTTAAAGAGTCATAGCACTATCTACTTAAAATTCAATATCATATCCTAAACAGGTCATAGCGCTATTGGCATCAAATCTGATACCATCATCTAAAAAGATTATAGTGTTCTGGCTTTAATATTTGATAATATCACTTAAAAGATCATTGCACTATCACTTTAATATATAATACTCTCACTTAAAAGATCTTTGCGCTATTTTCTTGATATCTAATATACATATCTTAAAAGAGAAGGTATTATCATCTTTAAATCTGATACAATTACCTTAACAAATGATAGAGGTCCTTCTTCAAATTCAATATTATTAACTAAAGGTGTTATTGGACTTTTTATTGCCTTGAAATCCAATACTATCTTCAAAAAGTATTATAGCACTATCGTATCGAAATCTGATATCAAAGCAATAGTTCTACTCTAGTATCTACCTCACATCTGATATTATTTTCTTACAATAAGATACTACTAGCTTCTTAATATCCAATGCAGTTTTCTCAAAAAACAATTGTACTCTCTTCTTAATATTTAATATTTTCTTCTCAAATATGATTATTTTTTTAAAGACATTTTACTTTTCTCTTATAATATCATACTACTTTCTTACTACATGATACACTTTTCTTAAACTATCATACTATCTTTTTAAAATGTGATATACTCTACTTTAAACATTATAAAATCATTCTACTATAATCTGATACTATCTTTCTTATATCAAATACTATCTTAATCATTAATGCTATTTTAGTAAAATCTGATACAATCTTAATATTTGATACAATCTTTTTATAAACTATAATTTCTCTAATAATTCATATTATTTTCCTATAATCTTATTCTATTAAAAATATCTTCTTAAAGTTCACCAAAGTCTACTACTCTTTTTATAATATCAAATGATAGTTTCAGTAGTGTTCTTATAACCTCAGACTACTTGCAAGCTTGCTTTGTAGAAATATTCTAAGCAGGATCTTTTAGCTCAATATATCTTTTTGATAGACAAAAAAAAAGTCAAAAATGCCTCCTTTTCATTTACTGATAAGTTGTAAGTTATTGATCAGGTTTAGGTTGCAGTATTAGAGTGTATTCGGTTAAGACCAATGAATATGCCGTATTAAATCGAATAAGAGAACCGTTTGCTATCGTATGTCGTTAGAGTTGCCCCCTTTGGTAAGCCCTGACATTTTTCGTTTTTTTTCGCGCCCCTTTCTTTTGCTATGTTTTTCGCCCTTTTCCAAGGTAGGGAATACTGGACTACATAACACACCGCTCTCTTATCCAAGTTAATACGTTATATGCTACCTTGTTGTATCTAGCACTCTAGGTGTTTGTTTGTATATGTTTGCTTAATCGGTCAGGAAACAGAGTATCAAGGAATAAGTCTGGCTCACAGTAAAGTTTGTTAGTTTTCTGTTTTCCTTGTTGCTGATGCACCATCGCTGGTGATTCTGGAATCAAGTATTTCCTATGCCAATTGACCCTCATGAGGAGTTAGGAGATGTTCTAGCTTGTAGAGAGTGGATAGACCTGGAAAGCATCAGGCGTCGGGTTTCCCTGAAGGTGACCTTCTCAAGGTTACCCGGCCTTATCTACCCCATGCATCCCCGCAGTCTCAAGATCCTGACACTTGACGTCGACATCCTCCCCGAAATTAATGACATCAATGGAGTCCATCGCTCTAGCCAGGTTTCTAGAACAAGCCCGGCAAATCCCAATTTCCGAGACCCTATTGAAAGAAATTCGTACTACGTTAATTCAGGAAACAAAGGCCAATGCTCTAAGTGAGCCCGCAAATGACAGGTACCGTGCTTGCCCATTACTTGCTTCTATGCAATTGCTGAGTTTTACCTAGCGAGGATTTAGGCTCACTCTTTAATCTCATCCTTCAAACAGCAGAAATTCCTAGCCTGCGTCAACAACACCGTGCACTTGCATCCGATACAATCTCTACGTGGCTGATTCGATCTGCGAGCTCAACTCCACTGCTAGAGGCTATGGGCGGGGGGAGCCTTGAAGTCTGGAATTCACTAGCTAATATTGTGTTCGCTTACTTCGATGAGGCTACTAGTGCATTATCTAAAGCTCTCAAAGATCTATTTGGGAATATTCTCTCGTCCCATCCGGATCCGAAATTCAAGCGGCACCTAGCAGAGAGTGCGCTTGCAGCACGGGATAAGAAAGTTGGGTATTATGTATTTGAGGTACTCATGAGAAAGGGGGTAGGGGCAGAATGGGTTATTGCCAAACATAGCGCAATTGTCGGAGAAATGTTGATGGCATTGAGAGATCGGACGCTGTCCCCGGTCATCGGTAAAGCTGTGGTTGGGTTGCTGGCCGCAAGGAAGACCGAACTAAATGACTTGCGCCGCTGGATAGAATGCTGGGAAGAGCCGCTGAGCACTGCCTTAAGATCTGAGGAAGTACGAGGGAATGTGCAAGTATATGCCCTACCAGGGCTCTTCCGGCTATCACCGGAATGTTTTGTGAAGTTCGTCCAGGGGGCAGGGCTAGGAAGCTATGACCAAGGAAATGTGAGTAGTGGGAGTGAAGTGAATTTGATGAGTCTTCTTTGCTGTCTCAAAGTTGGGCGGGACCTAGGATTTGTGGATGAAATAAGTACGATAAACCTAACGTTATCCTACTTCCAGATACTCGACTGATTGTGACTCCATAGGTGATGCAGCAAATGTGGATAATAGCGACTCCTTGGGCCCCACTCCTATACAGCTTTCTTCCTCTTTTGTTTCGCCACTCCTCTCACATGCACACGAGCATATCCGTCTCGCTGCACTTACTCTAACGACACACTCTCCAACTCTCACAAAGCCCCTTCCAGCTTCTGCCTTCCGTGTATTGAAGTCAGCGCTCCCGCCGCTGCACGCAGAAACCGACGCAGAGGTGAGGAACCTGGTAATTGGGAGTATGAGGCAACTTATAGAGCGTTTGGGTAGCACTTCCTATGCCCTCAATAAAGATCTGCAACGACTTGAGAAAAGCGCCCTTCGTGTACCCAAGGATCAAACTATCCCCTCGAAAATTCTAGAACTCAAAGAAAGCATCACAGAAGCAGCTTCTTTTCTGAGCTGGTATTTGAACTTTCTGAAAACTCAATTAGCTCCTGGGGCGAATTATCAGCGTGTTGTGACGGCGCTGAGAATTCTAGTCATGATTATCCGCTCGGGAATCGATCCGTCATTGGTGGGCCCGGACGACAAAGCGGGTAAGAAAAAAGGGTTGTTGCACTGGCCTCCAAGTGTTCAGGTGGATTTTTTTGACACAGCGATGAAGAGGGTATTAATAGATTGTCTATTCAACCCCTTTGATGATGTAAGAACTATGGCAGCAGAAGTGTTAAAGTTCGCTCCTGACTGTGGCGGGTCACTACGGATAATTTTGGAAAGGGGGCTCAGGGGGATGAATACCTCGGGAAGAGCTAGAGATGCAGATGGAGTTGCTAGATCTATCGACCTATGGTTCCATTTTGAGTTGAAATGTTCTCCAGAAGCGAAACTTGAGGAACTTTGGGGCTTGACGGTTTCTGCTCAAAGTGACCAACTTTGTGCGGTCGACTGGGTGCTGCGTGTGTTGGAATTGGATTATCTCAAAGTGGCCCGAGGGGACTTCCAGAGGGCTGTTCGAGAGAGGCCTATTTATGGCCTTTTATCTGGGCTCAGACTCATATTTGAGGGGCGAGGAATTTATGAGAGCGCTTTCAAAGGCCCTACAGGGAAGTTTATCCTTTCTCAAATCCTTGAATACTGCGTGGATATCTGGCGGATGTCTAAGGACATTTTGTGCTTTGTTAGCCCAGAAGGATATGTTCCTCAGGAGATGATAGACGAGGAAGCAGAGGAGGATGGCGATGATGGAATGGACACACAGACTGTTATGAGTTATTGTTGGAGAGCGGTCAAAGAATCCAGGTGCGCATCTACTTTCACGTTCATGAAAAATCAATCGTCTTCAAAATTGTTAACACCACTTGTAGTGCACTCTTAGGCGCAATTATTAGTAACGCTGATTTCGGGTCGGGCTCTCAATCGCCACTATCAAAACAGAATTTCTCTGACATTGGAAATGTCCTATTAGAACAACTGTTAGATATCCGTCATCGCGGCGCATTCTCCGCGGTGTCTCCAAGTTTTATAGCACTCTGCTCCCGGTGTTTAGCCACCCAAACCCTTTCCGATTTACCTGAACAATGGCTATCTAAGAGCATTCTTCAAATAATGGGTAAATCTAACTCGATCACTCGGCGCTCGGCCGGTCTCCCCTCCCTGATAGTTGGCATTGTAATTGCGGACCCACACCCAGACCGTCCTTTGCTCAGGTCGACTTTTGAAAAGTTGGAGGAATTCGCGCGTTTGCCCGCTGTCCTCTCAGCAGACGGAACTAAGGTTAACCTTCCACAAGTCCACGCACTTAACTGCTTAAGAGGCATGTTCACAGACTCCCGCCTATCATCTTCTTCTCAGGAATTCCTAGGGAGAGGACTGGAATTATCCGTGAGCTGCTTCGCAAGTGAGGTCTGGGCTATCCGTAATTGTGGCATCATGTTATTCACTGCACTAGTGAATAGGCTTTTCGGCAAAAGAATGACAGGAACTATAGAGATTAGAGATTTTCTTGAGCGATACCCAGAGGTGGCTTCAGTGCTTCTGCGAAGCTTGAACAGAGAACCAGCCGTTGAAGCCGTTGAACAACTTTATCCAGCGCTATCACTCATTGCTAAGCTAGAGCAGAGCGAAGGGTTTGATGTGGGCGCCATTGAACCCGCGGTGATGAGGTGTTTGAGTAGCCGCTTTTGGAAAATTAGAGAGATGGCTGCGAGGAGCTATTCGACCCTTGTTAGCACTGGACATGTGATTGAAGTTATTGATCAACTACTCGGAGATGCGGAGGAAAACCAAAAACAGAACTTTGTCCACGGCCGGCTTTGCGCCGTTAAGGCCTTGCTAGATAGAAGAGGCGCTGACAGTCATGAGGAGGTTTTAGGGGTCCTTGGGAGGTATTGGGGAACCCTGGCACAGTCAAATAACTGTGCTGTAACCAAAGCCTCATTTCTGTCGCTCCTTAACAATAGCAATATTCAACTATTGTTAAAGAAGCGGCCAGATGATCGTATGTCAACGTTTCTACGACTTGCTACGAGCTGCACTAACATAAAAATAATAGAAGCCCAAAGCCTTCTCAGCAACCTATTAGAATACTGCAAGACCTCGCAGGAGGTTCTACAGGAAGTTAGTCGATCATCTATAGTTGGCCGCTCAATGTTAAAAGAGGAGTTAGCCAATTATATTTACAACTTAGCTTCTTACTCAAACGATCTCATACCCACCCTTATCGGCACCATGTCTGGCGAGGATGAAGAGCTCGCTCTATACACCAGCTCTCGCCTTTTCTCCTCTCCTCTAAATTTGGATCAAGATACTCTTACCTCTCTTGATGCCACCCTATGGATAATTATTGCAACCCATCCATGGGATCAGCTACGCACCATAGCCGTAAACCTCCTATCAGAATATCCCCCACCGCGAGGAGCCCCCGAAGAGCTCCTCCAAGAGCGCTGCGAGACTCTCTTGACTCTTTGTACTAACGCATCTACCGAGCCATGCCGTATCGCAGCCCTCCCGGCAGTAGCAACACTCATCATCCATCTGTCTCGCCCAACCGCACTTCTCCTCAAGGAGGTCACAAAACAAGTAGAGCTATTTGGCCACGAAGACAATCCCTTCCCAACCCGCCAGGCCGCTGTCTCGGCTGTGAAAGCCTTATCTCCAATTCTGACATTTGAAACCTTCAACGCCACCTACTTCTGCCTCTACAACTTCCTCCACGATGACGACGAAGACATCCGCAAAGAAGCCGCAATAGTCGTCAAGTCTGTCTTGAAAGCGGAACACACCCTTCTCCCTCTCGCAGCCGCAGACGCCCTCGTTGATAAAATGGCTAAATCGTTTAGTGAAGATGAAGAATTTATTAGGGAGGTTGTTTTGAGAGTTGTTGTCAATAGCGATGTCAAGGATCAATTGAAGCAGGTCTGTGCGCGGGATAAAATACTCTTTGCTAGAGAAAAGCAGAATCTATTTTTGAGTGTTCACGACGAGGTAATGCGCTGGGCCATGGTGTTGGGGGGGCTGCCGGAAAATAGTCAGTTTATCGAGGATACCCTGAATGCCGTTGCTGGGGTTCGAGAGTTTGCCAGGGAGATGGGGGAGGAGGGGCCTGTTGGGTGGATGCGTGAGGAAGATGTGTGGGTAATATTTGGGCAGGTTGCAGAGGGACTGGGCGTTATTAAGAGGTGGAGGGGCGATTGTGGGGATGAGGCTAGGGAGTTTTTGGCGGAGATGAAGAACCTCCAGGCTCATGAGCTGTTTGTGGAGAGATTAGCAGAGGTGTTGGCTGTTTAGGTAGTTAGATGTGGAGTCCCCGAAGCCCATAACTAAAGCATGTTTTGGTGTATGTCATAAATATATTGGGCATTATCTTATACAATTGATACTCCAAATTTTCCACACATCCGGCTGCGAGTAATTCCAATCTTAGTTCCTAAAAATAAAATAAAATTCCCAAAGTAAACAAGCAATAAGTTAAGTATCACCACTTTTGTGCTAGATATTCACCCGAAATCACCTATGGGCAACGCTTACGACCCCGCAGACATTAAAATTAAAAAAAGAGCAAAAATTCCTAATATAAGTATCATTTAGAAACAAACCCTAGAGCTCTAACTGTTCCTATTACGATGCTTTGACTTTTTCTCTAACGCTTATTCTCGTAGCAATATATAACCACAAACTTCACCACGTATTGTCATAATGGCAAGATGGCCGAGTTGGTTATGGCGCCAGGTTAAGGTTATCTTAACACGCATCCTGGTTCGGGAAACTGAGCGTGGGTTCAAGTCCCACTCTTGTCACATCTTTTTTTTTATTTTTACTTTAATCCTCGTTTCTTCCCCTAGTACTTGTCATTTTCGTGAACTCTACCTTTAATCTGAATCCCGCTCTACCGATAGGGAGATTGGTTGTTCTAATGCTAGGAGAGAAAGGGATGGCTAAAGTTCGTTAGGTTGGGGGTCGAAGGGGGCAATATTACTCCGACAGCATCGCACACTGCGTAAACAGGCTCTCCCCACATGACCAATTCGTGGGGATAATCTTCGAGCACCTGCATTACCTCCAAGTATACTTACTACACAGGTATCATACATACTCCACACACCCAATGAAACGCTCTACAACACCGCTCTCTCTCCCTTTCCCAACCCTTTTTTATGCGATAAATTATATTCGTGCATTGGCAACTTGCGATACAGCCATTGAGCTAGATCTTGACAAAAAAATGTTATTTCGTTAATCCTACATACCTACCTACCCACCTAAACTGCTCTTTATCCGGTTATACTCTACTTTCATATGATACGATATAACTTGTTCCTATTCTTTAAAGCGCGAGGTGGGTTAGCAAGGGAGAGAAGAAAAAAGAAAAAAATCACCCTCTCTCACTCGACTGTGATTCATTTCCTCTTGTTTTCGCATGGATGGTATTGATAGAGTACGGTGCTGGTATGATACTGTGCTTGTACTGTATGGATAGTATTATACTAGTACGGTGGTAGGAGGCGTTGCTCTTAAAAGATATCTAGACCCCATCCATCGTTCTGCTAAGCTGTTGGTTAACATAGACTTCACGACGCCCCACTTAACGAAATCATCGAACGAAATATATCATAAACCTCTATCATACAATCCACAAAAACTGCCGCACGCCCAAGAAGACAAGCACACGAACGACACACAAGGAGAGTAGAAGTGGAGAGGAAAAGAAACAACAACCATTAAAAACGCACAATCGTATAAAGCACCTTTCAAAAGAGTATATTCTAGTACCTCCACCTCCATCTCTGCCCACTCCTTCTGTTTCTTCTTCTCCTCCTACCTATCTCTCATGCCCCGTCGCCCCGCAAAATGTACGCCAAGACACCCCCCCCCAAGTAATTCATTGTACAGCAGAAGGGGGAATAAAAAAATAACCATCGCAGACCGGGACGTACAAGGCGAGACGACAAGATCAGGGTGCTGCATGAATCCTTCAAGTACCCTCGCCTCCTCCACTCCTAGCGCCTCCCTCCTCCTTGCCTCCTACCACCATCCGCCCAAAATCCAAGCTAACCTCTATCCGCCAAACAAAAGAAAATCCAATTTGAGGAGAAGGTAGTCCCACACCAGAGCATCGCTATGAGTCCGAGTGAGAGCACGCGCAAAAAAAAGTGTTAGAACGCAAATTTCAACTGCGGGCTGAAGGAAAAGGAAAAATAAAAATGAGGAATAGCAAAAGAAAGGAAAACCAGGCCGGTCAAGCAACGTATGTTAGATGAAGTGAAGCGAAGCGTTTCGGACGTCTTGCAGTCCTTTGGCTTGTTTAGCGGGAGGGCTCAAAAGGAGAACTAAAAACTAAACGGTAATAAATAAATATAAAAAACAAGGATAATTCGTGAATAGGCAACTTTGTGGGGAAGAGTAGGCAGGCAGGTAGCTATTTGGATGGACAGGTAATTAAGGCGGGCAAGGTATCATAGGTGAGGAGGAGCTGTGGGGATAGTTATGCTTCACCCACACCACTCAACTTCCTACCCAACCGCCGGCGAGCCTCCTCGTCGACACTATTACTGCTAATTCTTCGTCCTCCAAAGCTTCGTCTAGGCAAGCCACTAGCAGGCAGTGGAATGCCACTTTCTCCCTTGGCGACAGTGTTTCTGCGAATAGCGGGAGCTGGGAACGTGTCTTCTGTGCTAGACGCCACACTTCCGATGCTCGTTCGATCACGCATGTTGATAGTAGTCATTCCAAACTCGGAATGTGTTTCCATGGGTGTTACCCTTCCGGAGAGACTAGCACGGCTGCTCGGTCTCTGCGATTGCGGAAGTTGAGACCCTAATGATGAGCGCGAGGTAGCGCCTGAGGCGCGGCTTGAGGGACGAGATGTTGCACGCGAACTTGGTCGCTCGCCAAAGGATAGGCGGGTGCTGTGGGGGTACACAGTGTCTCTGTCACTACCACCAGAGGTAACAGAGGAGGCAGTGGAGGATGCCCGATGTTTCTTTTGTGATCTCATGGTAATTGTTGGTGGGATAAAAGTTCCCTGATTGCGAGGTGATATCCGAGGAGGTGTATTGACAGGTCCTGGTAATTTGCTGCGGGCATTCTGAACTCGTTGCTCTAGCCTTTGCATCTGTCCTATCAGTCCACGGATGTGGTGAAGTGACTTGGAAGATGGGATACGCAACCCCATACCGGGTCCTTGGGATCCGAATGATGGGGTTCGTGAGCGGGCGGGTCTCTGGTGATACCTGGGTCGGGGAGTCAGAGCTGGGTCCTCCTTTGCCCGAGAGGATTGGGAAGGGGTTGTCGACACTTCGGACATTGGGGGAGATGGGGGTGTCGGGGAGTGATCTGATTGGGGAGTAGATGAAGACGCTGCGGATGGTGTTGTAGGAGTACTTGGTGGCCGAGAAGCCACTGACGATGTTTCTGATAGCGTTGACTGGAACTTGGCGGGTGGCGGAACATGATGCAGACTTCCATTGCCATACTTCGCTGCCATAGCCATGGCATTATTTAGTTTATCCACCGTAATGTCCTGCTCTACCTTCAGATCTGATAGCTCGTCTCTCAGTCGCTGGCATTCGATCCTTAATCCCTCCCGTTCCTGCTCCCCAATCTTGATCTCCTCCTCAAGCAGTACCCCCCTCTCAATAGCCTGGTTATATTTCGACTCTAAATCTTCCAGGGACGACTTGACTATGCGCTCCTGTCGTTCAAAGTCATCGTTAGAGACCTCGATGTCCCGTAACCGAAGCGAGATTTGTCGGTTAGTTTCGCGAAGATTGGTAATTTCCTTCTGGAGGACGTTCTGGGCAGTATTGGCCTCGGTTTTGGACTGTTTGTATTTATTCTAATAAATGTTAGTCGATACGCTCATGAAGAACCACTTCATTTAAGATAGAAGCTGGGGCTCGGGAATGCGACAGAGGTTCCAAACGTACTTTCCATTCCTCAACCTCGTACCGTAGCCCCTCATTCTTGTTCCTTAGATCCCGGTGCTGCTTCTCGCTTGCATCGAGCTCCTTTTCAAGCTCCTGCTCGAGCTCCTTGGAAGACGCCTGAAAGTCTGCAAGTTCCGATTCTAGTTGCTGGATCTGAGACTTGTAGTAAGCCAGGGCTTCTTTAGCCTCGCTCTCGGGCGAGTCACAATCCTTTGATGGCATAGCTATTAGTTGGTTATTTTTCGTGTCGATGTCAATAGTTGGAGACGGTGCTAATATTCGTTACGTCGTTTCGTCAGATACAGGAAGCCACCAGAAGGCGATGGGCCTCTCTCTTGATTGGTTGAATGGTGACTCCTCTGATGAGTGGCTAATCGTTTCGTGTGTCGTCAGGATAGGGGGCGGGGGAGCCCGTTCCAGCTGTAACGATGGGGAAAGTGAGAGAAAAAAGGAGAGAAGGGGCGATGACCAAATCTACCGTACCGAATGTTCGTTATCGGCCTCCTGAGATGGTTTTCCCCCTTCTTTTTTTATTTTATTGTATTCTTATTTATCTACTCTTCCCTATTAGGCTCTCCTCTATCTCTTTTCCTTTGTCACCGTTACCCGATGTCGTCCTCGCTGGTTCGCCCGTTTGCCAAAAGGGACCGGTTTGTTGACTATGGGCGGACACTATTCGTGGGCTATCGTCGTCTTCGTCGGTGTTTGTCTTCGTCCAGCCGGGGGAGGAAGAGGGAGACGAAGTGAAGGTGAGTTGGCGGGGTTGTTGTTTTGTTGTCTCCGGTTGTCAGGGGTGAACAAATTAAACCCTGTTGTGTTGTCCGCAGCAAAGTGAAAAAGAAAGCACCGTTAGGATTTGTTTGCGATGGGGCTCGTTCGCCATGACGAATCATAAACAGAATACATAGATGTTGTTTATTTTTACGATTTCCACGGGAAATCACGGAGAAAATATCATATCGCTCTGTCGTTAATATTCATTCATTCTAGGTTATCCTGCGAATAAAGGTCAGCGCTGTATGCTGCCCCACCAGTATCATAAATTCCCCGTGAGGCAACGATGATAATAGCTTCTTCAGTGTTAGGCCTTCTGCTCTGCAAAACACTTTGCATTTCGGCTGGACAGTCAGGCAGATCTCTGGTCCATCACGGGTTTCATTGATCCCGTATTATGTTATGAGTCACGTGAGCTGCGGGACGGATCTTTCTAAATGCAGTGGTTGAAAGTTGAAACTGTTGGGATTGAAAGGGATGAGAACATCGATACAGCTCGTAGAATGCAGTCTGGGTCCGCTGGGCTGCATAAGGGTGTGTGCATTGCAGGTCGCCTGCCTAACCTTTGTTTGTGTCACAAGTGTGCCTTGATAAGAATACCGGTAAGGGTCCTGTAAGCCGCATGGTTACGACAACTTGACGGTCCGCTGTGACCTCGATACCGATATGCAAATATGGAGTGGAAAAATGCGCTGCGAATATCTCATCATAGTACATGTAGCTTTCATACTAACTCACAAAGGTAACCCCTTCCTCTGGAACTTCTGGAATCTATTACCGGTACTGTAGTCCACCATACCGTACTAATCTTAGTGATTCTACTCATAGGTATTCCATCAAATAACAAAACTCAACCCTTTCTCTAGCCCCGGGATCTATGGCCATCCATCCGACTCGACTCTCCGGGCATTCTGGCCGGGCCCTCTATCACAGAAGTGAAAGAGAGAAAAAAATATAAAAGAGGAAATCGAGAAACAGGAGCAAGCAAAACACAAAATACAAAAGAAAAAAAGAAAAACACCAATCCTCGTAACACCCCCTAAGCCATCTCGACAACTCATCATGCCAGACATACCGAACCACATCACTCCAATCGTAAACAGACATACCTCTACGAACTCATTTTCCACTCCGAGGCGGAAGCCTTAAATTCCGAGCTTCTGTCCCTAGGCACCCGGCTGAATTATTTCTGGGCCGGGACTCATTCAGCGGATGGCGGCGAAGGTACATTGGCTCCCCTGTTTCGAATATGCTCCAAGAATTGTTGCTCACCGGAACCTGGTAGTAATTGGGTAAAGTCAGCCGTTTGAAGCTTAAGGGAATAATTGATCCGGGAGTAATTACCAATCTCAATTGGTGCCGAAGATCGCTGTACCACAATTACATTGCTCTTAACTTCCTCCAGAGATGTGCCGCCCCCGTGCACTCCACCAGACCCTGTTGAGGCAGGCCGCACCCTCCCCTGGTCACCAATCTTAAATAGACTAACGCCCAACCTATATCTACCAGTACGATTTATCATAAGATCTGGGAAAATAACGTAGCTCCCTTGTTGCCGACTGAGTGGGGCCGCATCTTCAGATCCCTCACCATCACTCAAGAGATCCAATGACATAGAGAGTCGTCCAGAGAGAAGATAGAGGTCGGGAGGAGCCAATGGGGGGCCATCGCCGCTCTCGCCGTACAGAGTTGCCTGTGCAAAGAGACTGTTGAGCTCATCCTCGCCACTAAGCTCCTCTCCGGTGTTCGCATCGCTGATATGCACACGTATTGCCAAAGGTGGATACAAACGTGCGCCGGATTTTGCAACTCTCGGAGGTTGAACGGCAACCTCGAGGGTATACAATCTCTCAGGGCCAGCAAAAGAGCCACTCGAATGATTTGGGTGTGACGTAGAACCCATGCCTAACCCTTCCTCAACAGATATAGTGGGGGCGGGGGCGGAGGCGGGGGCGCCCTCTTCGTTGTTGTGTGGAAGTGGTTCCACCGCTCTACGGGCTTCACGAAGATTGCGGGATTGGCGGCGAGTTATTAATCTACTTGCTTCAGCCTCAGAAGCTCGTTCCGCAATCGATGGCCGCGCAGAGTTTAGGCTTAGGCGGGCCGAGCGACGTAACTGGGCCAAGGGTTGCCTAGTGGACGGGCCGGACTCGGTTGATTCGTCTACTATCGTTGCTAACTGTTGATTAGACCTGCGACGGCGGCTTACGCGCGTTTGTTGGCTTTGCTGTTGACCTCGGAGAGGCCCTGGTTGACTCCTTGCCCGTCGCAATCTTTGCCCTCTTCGCATCAGAAAATAACCTTCGTTCAGCCTGCAATTGGTGTCGCCTTCGTCAGTGCACCATTCCCCGACGTCTCAAGGCTAGATAACTGATAGAAGAGAAAGGACAGAAACGATGCTGAGAATAATTGATAAGAAAACAGAGCCGATCACAGGCAAGCAAGAGTAGGCTTCTGGAAGAGAAGATGGAATAACAAATGCTATTACTGAAAAGCTCTTGGAAAGTGATAAGCCCGAGCTTATTTTTCCGATAGCAAAAGATCCACAGCAGCACATCCAAGGGTCATTCCTGTCCCTATTATATGTAATAGCAGGGATGGAGAAGAGACGCCGTCAAGAGCTACCGCACACCAGTGTGAGAAACACAACTATCGAGATTGGCACTGAGGCAGGGAAGAAAAAAGGCCATTGACGATACGGTGTGCTCCGTTCCTTACTTGTGTGCCTTTCTTCCTTTCTGTTGGAAACACAACCTATAAATCTGCCAAAACGCACTTTAAACATGGGTATAGTGGGAATAAATCCCTTGCGAAAGTAGCAACTGTGCAACAGTTTGTCGGGGTTCCTTGTTCCCGACTGTCGTCGTTGGAAGTTGGAAGGAACAAAAAAAAAGCTGATTTGCAGAGCAGATATAAAAGAGATCCTCCGTTCGGAGAGCCCGCGCGGGGGTATCTGACGAGACCACACCGGGCCGCCATGTACACACAATTTAAGAGAAACCGGGACCCCTGAATTAAAATGGTGGTACCGACAGTTCGGGTGGCCCATGGAATTTTCGTCAATTGCAGAACCGAGATGGAAAAGAGCGGAAAATGTGATATGTGCCACGCTTTTGGGGTGCCGAGCAGGGTTACAACCTTGAAAGGGATGAACCGCCAAGGATGTCTGTATTCCAGTTGCTCGGACAACTCAACCTCAGATGATGTTCCATGACGCGGTACGCTCGTTATCCGTTAATTGCGACGGTTGATTGATTGTGAACGAGAGGGCTGTGACACCCCCAATTTTCCCTTCCGTCAAGCCAAAATAATCAAACGAAACGAGTTCTCCAATAATCGTTACTTGGGAGAACAGGAATCTCGCTTCCCCTGCCTTCATTCCGACAACACAAGAATCACTCGTGTACTGGGCAGAAAAGAGTGGAAAAATAAAATAAAATAAAAAAAGCAAGACGCACAATAGAAAGGAAACCCTTGCTGGCCCAACCAACGAACCATGATCTACCAGGGGTGACCCAAAGAATAAAGCACCGAATAGCAAAAGACGAAAACGATTGATGAAATAAAGAGATGGGAGAAATCAAAAGGAGAAAAGATGAAAATTTGGTAGGACCTTTTCTGGCAACGCCCCAGTTCTCAGACCGCGGACAAAGTTGTGTCAATTTAGGATGATGGTGAATAGATTAAAAGACTCGCTATAGGCGCTTACTGGGGGAGACCCGAGTTTGGCAGGTATGGCCCTTAGAAAAAGGCTCCTGACAAACGAAAGAAGCGAAAGAAGTACTTCCGGATCTGGGCGAGCACGTACCGGTTAACCTGTTGCAGCCAGTCAGCAATACGGCAAGTGCAAGGTATGCACTTCGTCGAATACACTTCGTTCTTTCCCCCCTTCTCTCCCCCTCGGAGGTGGGCCGCCCTGGTTGAGGGTTTACAAGCCGGCAAATCAACTCGAATCAAGCGAAGGGCGGGGAGCAGGAAGGATAACGACGAAAGTGGGGAGAAAAGTAGCGCTCCAGAAGCCCCGCCAACCTGACACACACGCCTCGGCTGTGGGTCCCTAATGTTGTGTGAGGGTGTCCGGTCGAGAGATCTCGGTTTAATATCGACGATGTCTTCAGTTGTGTGCCGGTATTGGTATGAGAAATATGGGAGGTATTCCGAGAGGAGGTCCGGATATGTATGTCTGTCTTGGGGCTGTGAGTTTATCACTTCTCAGATATCGGCTGTTTATCAAACCTCGGTTTGATATTTAGACGGGAGAGAAGGGGGGACAGAAAAAGATGGGGGTGAGGAGAAGATGGAGTAAGGCGAGAGGAAGTACAAGGTTTTTCTTTCAGTTCGAGTCATATGAGATTCAGGATGATTCAACCAACCCCCTTCGCCTTCTGCCCACCTCCTCACAGATATCATACTTTTTATATTGACATACGGCGAACAGGGCTACCACAACGACTCAGTAAGAAACTAGGCTTCCCATTAGACAAAGACCTGAGATCAGGGCATATGCTGTAAACCCAAATAAACATCTGCAAGCCGCTAATGGGGTCGCTCCAGTGCCATATGGTTGGGCCCATCCCGAGAACCTGGGGATCCAATTACCCCGTTGCATATGCAAGGTCCCACCAACCGCAGCCTACATGATAGAAAAAACGAAAAAAATAAAATAGCCACAACTGAATGTTTATGGGCCTTGGGCGGATACGGCAAACACATGGGGGTTGGATCCAAAAATGAAAAATTGATTTGCAGCGATAATTCACTATCATACGAGTAGTAGGGAACAGACAATGTGGTACAGGGCACGGTCTTCTCGCATTAACAATGCATAGGAAAAAGCGGTATGTTCCATCGTCGCTTGTTATAACGTCTGTTAAAATGCGGACAGCAAAATGTGTCCTCGAACAAACAACCATAGAATGTTTCAGTTGCCTTCGGTAATACCGGTGCATGGGCTTCAAAAGACGGACCGATATGTCACGATAAATTGCTTTTTTTGTCTCTTCCAGTACTGTGGGAGGGGAGCTGGAAGTTTGTTCTGATTACATGGTCATGGTACCCCGAATATCCGATTATTCTGCCGGCTCTGGGCGACAAACCAGAAGTATTGTTGACTTTGTGGCGCACACACCACGCCCCAGTCGCCTGGGCATCTCACAAATTGGTTTCTTGATCAGCGAATCAATCAAGCCCTGGGCTCAACTAGATCTCACCTGGCACTGGCATCAGACAATTACAATGGCCTGAAGACTGCATGTGAAGCCGCACTAAAAAAGAAGCAAAAATGGACCAGACCCATGTCCTGACTTCTCGATCACTGGCATCATAATATCACTTTCACTCTCTGACCCACAGCCATTCAACAAGTCAAGCTCGAAAGTCGCGAAGCAGTCGGTGACAAGTGCGGGGGGGTATCTGGTATTGATTTGATGGGTCCAATATGCGCCAATAAAGATATTCCGGAACACGAGCCCTCCACGTTGCGTAGTTTATCTCAGAGAGCTCAGCTCTAAACCAAGGATGGTGATGCACGGCCACCACAATTGCCACCAACAATATCACTGCGATGCTCCCTAACCCTTCGCAGTTTTTTTTCTTTTCTCTTTTGTGATATCAGCACTCCAGGGGGGTGTCACGTACGATACGTTACATCCACTTGGGCCCCGATGCTTCCTCGATTCCTTCAGAATCCAGTCACTATGGAGAACATTGAGGCACTCCCGATCAGTGTCGCTCATTGCAATCAAAGTGGGCTGTACCGCGTTTTTGCAAATCCTTGTCCCATATATATCCACAAATTGAGGCCAATACATCATGAAGACTTTTGAATGGTCGTATATTAAGTCACGTGTTACGATACATGAATCGGGACTGTGAGTGCTTTATGAAAGTGGTTACGGAATGCATGGTGTGTTGTGGCTTGCGCTGCGCTGAAGAATACTCCGACTTATAATAGATTACCCAGCATCGTCTCATACCATACAGGCAATTTATTTTCGTCCCCAGGCACCCATGGCAAGCTGGGCGAGTAAGCCGTGTAAGGATTGCCAAAGCAGAACACCGGTATCTGCAAGCCTAAAGAGGCATACAGCCCAGGAAAACCGTGGCGGTTTGGACGAGAAAAGGAAGAGAAGCGAGGATGACCAACGAAAGCGTTCCTTTCTAGGTTCATACGGGGCTTATCACACATAGTGATCAAACTCCACTAACCCTCGCTTTTGCCCCTGGTCTTTGAATGTTCAGGGAAGCTTGTTACACTAGGAGAAAAGAAGGGGGTATAATCTCGACTGCTGGTATGTGGCCCACCAACATTCTGCATTCAATTATAATATCTGTTCAAACAAGGAGTTTCTACACATGTATCTACCTTCTAAACTCAAAAGAAAACAAGGCAATCAAAGGAAGAAGAAAAAAGAAAGCAGCCACTTAGGACCAACCCGCTTATGATCTTGGTATTCAGAATTGAATTGGAACCGGAGTTAGATACCGGGGAGTACTCGAGTACGTGGGTGCCTGCCGGCACTGTGCGATCAGCGTCCCGGTACTGCGCACCCGGGGCGAAAATGCGTTCGCATTTTAGTAAGCCCCAACACCAAAGAGGATTTGAGGGTATTTTCATCCCTCGGTACACAAGCCTTAACTTAATATGGCAGAGCACCGCCTTCAGGATCAGGTCCTCGGGAATCCCGAGCCCCGTTGTGGGTAAGGGCTAGGTGAGGGCTAGTGAGGGTGGTAGCGAGAGAACCCCCCAGCCCGGATTCAAGTTTGATATCATCTATACCTCGGAGTAACGGTAACATCAGCCCCATCCCTTCGTTCGTATTCAAGGACGCGAGCTAGTGTGGGACTTGAGGGGACTAGAGATGAGCTAGACCTCTGAAGGGTAGTCAGGAGTAGTGTGCCAAGAGAAGGGTGGCCGTTGCTACAGAAAATCTTCACTAAACTTCATCACCACTGAACGGAACATCGAGCCAACGAATACAGCCAACGAATATAGCCTTCCAAGTCACCAGAGCCCAGAATTCCTCCCTTTATCCAGTGAGTAGGTTTTATAAAAGTGTGAAGATTGCAGGAAGGAGGAAAAGCTAATGTGAATTAGGTAAAAAATGGCTGAACGGTATCCTGAACATCCGAGTCTTGGGATTTTTGATTTCAATGACCCATTTCCATTTTCCAGGCCAGTTCCTGTTTCCAATACTGGAGGTCTTGATGAGTCTGAAGAGGAAATAGAATTGGATAATAATGGATATGTTGAAGGGTGGGGAGGGGAGGAAGATGAAGGCGAAGATGAAGATGATGGTGATGTGTTAGGGGTAGCCGATAGTGTAACCGCGATATCGAACTAAGCCTGGGTATGTCTTCGGAGATTTGTCTAAGAAGGCTCATAGGTAACTATCTCACGTGGTAGATAATTGGTGGGATAAAAAAGGTAATCGAAATAAGAGGAAAGTTTTATAGCGTGATAACTTTTTTATATTGATAAGATCTCTTCTCCGGTGCTTGATCATTCTTACAGCAAGGGAGGCACTTCGATATTTATATTCCGCGTCTGAGTGTTCGCGGGCTAACTAATAACTACTAACTAAAAAGTGTGAACCTTCTCTGACCCTGACAACTGTTTGACTACCCGCTTAGCATTATGAAGACATACACTATTCTTTTAACCATGAGGGTGTGTCATTCCCTTCCACGATAGGTATGCAGAGTTCTCGCAGCCCTTCAGGTGCTAGCGTTGTAACATTCTTCACCGAACGATGTAAGGAGTGGCCAACTCCTTGATCATCAGACCATTCAATGTGTACGAGTTCTTAGGCTACGTACGCATTAGGTTTCGGGATGACTATTGCTCGCAATCGCACCAATGGCTAATTGCGCGCAATGCCTTTCCCTTACTGACTGGTTCTGAGTGGGACCGTTGGTCTCCACTATGCATACTGGTGTCTAATTCTCTCATAGAAGAGTTTCGCTCAAGCGTCCACTCTTTTGTTTCCCTCAGTTCTCTTAACTTTGAAGACCTATAACTTTATGCGACGCCGACCGATTTGATTCGGACAACTTGCATAATTTTCGCTAGGTGCTCTTCTCATATATCCTGCGAACAGCATCCGGTCAGACGGACGGCCGCGACGTATATGGTGTTATTGTGAGTTGCCCCAGGAGGGGGACTTCTGAGTGCGAGTGCAACTACCGGTGCTGGAGTGAATATAGTGTCCCAACGTCCGGGCCGCAGGGGTGTCATGGCCGTATTTTTGAGGTCTGTGCGCTGGGGTCTGTGCGCTGGATTCCAGTATTGCATACATGGGCTTCCAATGCGCCTAACATGATGGCGACGATATTGGTGAAGGCCAGGGTGAAAGAGCTGCAAGAACCAGAACTGGTTTATTGAATCGAGAACTGCCACCTCCACCCCAGTTCACTCCGTTCAACCATCATGCCCCAGAGCATGGCCGAAAGATTACGCTACCATCTGACTTTCCAGAGAATTTTTTGATGACAGTGGATGAGGATCGGCTTGCTGCTTCCAACAGCCTTGATTCAATGTCCAATGAAGTGGAGGAAGGCCACAATCAATCAAATCGACGTCTAGTACCAGGCTCATTTTTCTCACTGTTTTTCCCGGAGACTGAGTTCGAAACCTTAGCCAACAATACAAATGCGTATGTGGCATCAAAAGGTGCAGGAGAGTTAGGCCGTCGGTGGTGGGATACTTCATCAGGAGAGCTGACGATATTTGTTGGCCTGTTGATATACATGGGTGTTCATAAGGCAATGAGGGTAGGACTGTACTGGGAGAGAAGCGATGAGTTTACAAGACATGAAATTACCGAGTATATGTCCCAATTTCGATTCCAGCAAATCAGAAGATATCTCCATATCTCTCCCACTTTGCAATTAAATACCAATCACATTAATTCTGGTCAACCTCCTGAGCACAGCCATTGGACACAGAAGCTACAGCCTCTCACGAGCAATTTGGAACAAAGATTCCAGTCATATTTGCTACCGGCAACGAATGTTGCAATTGATGAAATGATAGTACAGTTCACAGGAAGATCAGTACACACTGTGATGATGCGAGTAAAGCCTATTTCACAGGGATTCAAAATGTTAGTCTTGTGTGAGCGTGGATATACATATGCTTTCATGTTTACATCTCGAGTAGATAAATTTTCTGATCTACAAAGGAATCTTTATAATGGTCCCAGTCAACAAGCACTCTCTCCTACCTCATCTGCTGTATTTCAATTAATGATGTCTTTTCCTTATATGAATCATCGATTTGTTCTCTATTGTGATAACTACTTTTCGAATATTCCTTTATTCAAAGCCCCACGAGAGTATTCTATTGCTGCTTGTGGAACAACAAGGCCAAATTCAGCCAAGTATCCTCCTATTCTGAAGTTTAACAAGTATACTTCTCGGCTTCCCTGGAATACTCTATCAGGAGCTGTTTCTACAGATGTTTTGGCTGTTGTTTGGCAAGATAAAAATGTTGTTCGGTTTCTTACCCCTTACCATAAGTGTACACCAGAGGAGCAAAACTTTACCATTCGGACTCGCAAGCGACCACGCATTACACCATCCAATTCAGAACTCATTAGAGCTGGATGGGGTGAAGATCATTTATGACAGCTGCGAATACCTCTCTTATCAGTCAATTACAATGACTATATGGGAGGGGTTGATATTGCAGACCAACGGCGCAGCTACTATTACACTCAGCTTCCCACTTGTCACAATTGGTTCTCTTTATTTTTTTGGCTACTTGATACTTCTATTATAAATTCCTTCCTCCTATCACAAGTTTATTTTTCTACACTTCATGTCTCCTCTTCGTCCTCTTCATTAAGTACCATTTCTCTTTCCAGCACATATTCCTTTCTTCATCCTAGGAGTAAATCTTGGTCTGCCCATGGATTTTACCGTACTCGACTTGCCTGGAACTTGGTTCTTGAAGGGTTCCACCGTTCAAGAATATCACCTACTCCTACTTCTATTCATAATTTACATATTCCTTCTACCAGTGCCCTGTCCTTGGGCACTCGATTATGGGGTCGAGGAGCTGGCTCTTACATTACAAAAAATTATGATTTGAGTTCACGCCGTCTTCTGCCAGGAGACCACTGCTTAGAAAAAGCCCCCCGTAAGAAGAACTACTGTCTCTTTTGCCGCTACCTTTCAAAAAACCTGGAATTGTCCTCTGTATTCCACAATCCCAATGACCCAAAAGACTGTGTTCAATATACTAATTTTCAATGCTCATTTCGTAAAGTGCCCTTATGTAAGACTTTTTGTATGCAAAAGTATCATGATTCGCACGTTTCTCACTAGGCGTCTGTGGTATTTATCTTTCTTCTGTTTGTGGTTAGCTTTGAGTTTCGCTTCATTTTTTCTTGGTATAGCTTGCCCTCTTAAAAAAGTTACTCAGTTGTTGATCTTTGCGCCATCGTGCACTAAAAGTCCGTGAAATTCGGCATACGAACGAAGGGATGCATTTCCTGCTGGATGGCTCTAGGCAAAATGCCCCAGTTTAACTTATCTACAAACTTCCCACAACAGTACTCTAGCTGCTTGCTTGCGAGACCCCAGCAGAGTAGTTCATGACATCGTTATGATAATATTGCCCATTATGCGGCTAACGGCACGATACTAATAATGCTAAATGAAAGTATCATACTTTCCTTTCTTCTTTCTTGTTCTATCCACCCTACCGGTATTTATCTTTTCTTTTCTTTTCCCCCTTCATCACCACCCCCTCCCCCCGGCGGATCAAGACAAGACAAAAAACAATTACTTGTACTGTCCCAACACCGTATCCTGACATCCGACAGGAACAAGATAAGTTAATCTTAGCCGACCAGTACAGTGCACTAATACGGATACTGATATCATACCGACCCCCCCTCTTCCCTTAAGCCCGTGATGTCAATGCTCAATCCCAAAAAGAAAAGAAAAAATATGATGGCACGAGTAAGTTAGCTAGCATGGTTTAAACTTTTAGTGTTATGTTAGCAGGCACTAGCTTGCTCGTCCGCTCGCTCGCATAAGTTCCATCCGTTCGATTCGGTCTCGTCCGATCGGAACCCGTCGGCGGCTAGGCCAAATAATAATGTGCAGCGCGGCTGCAGTGCGGTGGTGTGCAGGGATTGATGGTAAGATGGGCTGGGTTTGTTGACATTGACATGGATATGGGACAGTATTATCGAGGCGGGATGGGGAGATAGATTTTGGTTTGTTTGGTTTGGTTTAATGGGTGGCCGACAGGGGGGGCAGCTTCCAGCTGTGTTTGTGGAAGGCTTTGATGCCCGTATGTTGAAAGAGAGGTGAACTTGACGAGCTACAATAGCTGTCAAGCGTAATGCAGCAACCCATCCACGGACGGGCAAGAATATGGTGAGCACCATGCCGTACTGGATACAGGCAGACAGGTCTGCGCGCAGGTATGTAGCATACCGGCCATCATATATGCCATTAGCCTGTGCCACTTCCTTCCTTCCTTCCTTCCTTCCTTCCTTCCTTCTTTCCTTCTTTCCTTCTTTCCTTTCTCTCCACCCACACAAACAGGATTAATTATACCCACTCATTCACTGCACCGCCGGTAGATTTATTTACCCCGAACCGAATTTCCCGTTTCCGCGACCTGAGACTTTTCCTTTCTTTTTTCTTTCCTTCTTTCTTTTTCTTTTTCCTCGCGGGTGCTTTGGTTCGCCCCTCGCGCCGAGCCGCTTTCTCACTCTTTCGCAGAAATGCGACGAGGCAAGGCGAGTGAGGTGCTGTGACTTAATTGAGCCCCCACATGTGGGCATACGCACACAACTGCGCGTGCCACCTCAACCGCCAGGCCATTAGCCGCCCATTCAGAAGTGTGGCGGGACTTGGTATTTGTCTCTGGCTATACTAACCTAATTGGTAAACCATGGGCATTTTTGCGATTGGTCAAGCCACGATAAAACGGCGCGCGCGAAAGGAGGCAACAAGCGCGGTGCTGTACTGCATGCTGTGATACACACAGCGCACGCAAGGGGGGTGATGAGATGAGATCAACAGGCTACAGGTATCAGAAGAATTGTAACTTCCAGAAGCACCTGACAGCCTGAGTGAAGCTGGGAAGAAGAAGAAGAAAAAAGGAACCCTCCTGTCTTAGATAAACGCACTAATAGCAGTCATTGATTGACTAAATAAAAAGAAAAGAAAAGAATAATAATAATAGCATCGCCCTAGGGTTAAAGCTCGTTCTGGAAGGTGATGAATCTAGACCCCAGGAACCAGTGGCTTCTCAGGAAAGCCTAAAAAAAATCCGGAGGTTGAAAACATGACCTGATATGTCCAAGACAGGTGGAATCTTTGTTCCTTCTTTTTCTTTTCTTTTTCTTTTCAACTTCGCTCAGATAGTCAAGGGTTTTTAAAGTTGGTAGGTTTTCCTCTACAGTTGTGTTCCGGGGCCATGGGGAGGGGTACTAGTAGAGCAACCGGTATTGGAGGTTTGGAGTCAACTGCAACCGTGATGCCTACCGTATCTTCTGATGAAATTCGCTAACCCTGTCCTAGGATGTGTTATTTCCGGCCCAGTAAGAGAGCGGAATTAGGCTTCAAATGGCATTTCTCATTGGCCACTTCAGACCAACTTGAAGTAGCCAACTACAATCCATTGTTTAGGCCCAAATCTGGAGAAATACGATATCTTACTGGGCCGGAAATAACACATCCTGGGACGGGGTTAGCGAATTTTATCAGAAGATACGGTATCCCGCTATCAGCATCCGTTGCTATAATACATGTATTGCCGGTATGATATATGTTAGCCCTACTCTTGTGCCGGTATGGTATTTGAGTCTATGGCCTTATTGCTGCACGGTATCCACACTTAATCATCACTTCGGCCCCATCTCTTTCTGGTCCCGGTTAGTTAGTTTAGTTAAATCGGTCGATTAATCGGCCGATCAATCGGACTACCCTCCGAAACATTGTGACCTTGCGCGGAATACTCTTTTCTTCCTGTGATACGGAACTCACAGCGCTGCAGGGTCTTTGGGTACCATGTGGTAACGTCCCCGGAGGGGGGAGGAGCCTGGAGGGGGCACGAGTGCCAATTAGTGGCTAACCAATTATATTCTTCAAGGTGGTTAGAAATGTCATGAAGGGCATACTTTCTATTGATCATTTTCTACATCAGGTCTAGTAACCCGATCTACTGCCTGATTCTGCCCAGCAGCACTTGGCACTCGCCTCCCCTCTAGGCTCCTCCCCCCTCCGGGGGCGTTAATTATGATAGGGTATATCTTCATCGTTTGGCAATTGTAGGGTTGTCCGGGGATAATACGAGTACAGTAATATTATTCGTAAATACATCTCATTCCAATAGGATATAACCTTGCAACTTGGAAACGTTGCTGTAATATGTTGATGGGAATAAACTTCCTAGTCCAGCTATGGTGGTGTGTCTAACTGTACCAATATATCTATACAACTATCTCTGTGTTCGTGCGGTGGCATAAGACTGACTGATAAGCCCTGGGCGAATCTAAGTGTGCTCTTGCCAACGTTCAACCGAATTTGGGTATTTGCGGTATGGGATGGATTGGTGGCTGGCTGGCTATGCTACGGTATAATCCACTATGATAATATGGAATCTTAATGCAGGAATTTGTTGGCCTAGCTTAACTGAGCTTCGCTTTTTCTTCCTCTCAAACTTGGGCGATGATGAGCGAGATCACTGGTATATATATATGCTTTTTATGCAGTCCAAGTTAGTTTAGCCCTATGATAATATTTTGTAGTGCTAGCATAGTGCCCGGTAGAGTACAATGTGGAGATTGGAAGTGGAGACTGCAATGTACTCTACTGTGCTCTACAGCTACTCCCCTCAAGTTCTCATACCCTTCCAAGTACTGTTAACCAACCCTTCTTATTATACTGTAAAACAAATTGTGATGAAAATTTGCGATGTCCCTAGCGGCATTTTGGAAAAAATGTACCCAAGAGAAACTGCTGTTCGGTTGTTGCCAACAGGTATTGTAGGTCTTTGAGGATATGAGAAGTGATCCTCGCTAAACAATTCATCTTATTCATCCCCACTACTCTCAAGCTCCTCGTCTTCCCTAAGAATTGCCTTGCCAGCAATCCTCATCCGAAGCTCTTCTGAGCGCTTTGCCATCTCTACCGCACCATTCTATGCTTCCTCATCCCACACAGCCCTCCCCGAGTCCTTCATGCCCTTAGACCACTTGCTCTGCCTATGCCTCAAAGTCACTGGCTCTTCCGCCCTCTTCCTCTCCTTCTCCATGATATCTTCTCCATTCAGCACTCCGCTATTCTCAAGAGCCAGAGCCTCTTCGGCGGCATTTTGATGCTTTACCCTCTCTTTTTTTCACGATTCAGATGTACAGCACTGTGCATCATTGTGCTCTCCCGCAAAAGTGCAGTACTGTGCTATACTGTATAATACTTTACTGTACTGCGTCCTCATGATTTGTGCACTGCGATATCACAACGTACCGGTATCTGGCCTGACTTTCATAGGCCAACCGTAGCCTATAAGTATCGTACTCCGCTCTACTTAGGGCATTCCTCGCGCTATTCTCTGCTCGTAATGTCGTGATGTCCATAAAACGGACCCCCATTGCGCAAAGCCAAAAATTGGCCAGAACCTCAGAATTTTGGCGGTATGCGACAACGGCCCGCCTTACAAACGTCCCGACATTACAGGTAGTTGGGCCTGTACGCATAAGTTAATAGCCAAAGTATGGAATGTACCATGCAAGGCTTTGTATAACCGACCCATCGATGGGCTACTATCGCAGGTGCCGGTACAGTACTCGGCCGAAGTAGACCACCATAACATGGTAATAATCTTGTAACACTGAAATAATTTATTCAAAGGAGGCTAAACTGGGAAGGAAAAGAAGGAATCGACTCTTCGAACATCCTTGACTTGGACTGCACTGGGGTTTTCGGGAAAGTTTTCTGGATTCCGGTTGGGGGTTAAGTACTGTACTGTATCCACTTATACATACTATGCAGTATAGGCATTTAGTTGCCGAATGGGGGAGCGTGGGGAGTATACTCGAGTACGCAATGTGCGTGGGTATAAATCTACGTAAGTACCTTTATCTGGCATAAAGTATCTGAAAATAGAGGGTGTTTTTGTCACTAGTAGAGTGGCTATCTAATGATATCGTGTTTTCAGATACCAGTACTTATTGTTAGACACATGTACATGTACAGTGCTTTTTTTGTATAGTTTTGGCATGTTTGGTTTCCTGTATTCTCCTCCCCGCTGAAATTTGCAGACTCCACCTCTTACATAACAGAAATCCCCCAGACCAGAGCACGGCGTGCTTATGCAAGAGCATGAAGGTTGGGAGGCTTGACATCCCATCTCCTCTCTTAATGGAGGAGGAAATAGAACTGAGTCTGATGCTGCCTTTGGACAGTAATTGCCAATCATGAAAACAATAAAGCATATAAGGAACTCTTTAAGAAATTTTCTTCTCCCATTATAAAGCATATGATAAAATTTCCCAGAAGGTTGGAAGCTTTCCCTTTTGCAGGAGGATCTAATTTGAGATTTTAAATTATTATTATACTAGTTTTATCCATAATTGATGTTTTTGATGTTTTGTTCATTTGTTATTCCATTTTGGGCACTTTTGGAGTTTCTTTTGGTTTTGGGTTTTCGTGGCCACACTTTAGTCCAAGGATTTAATAAAATCAATTGAATTGTACGGTTTTGGACCAACGCTGATGGACTGAGCTACTAGGGTGTCTATGCAGTTTATCAAATATATTTACTGTAATCCTCGGTTTGGCCGCCGTGCTTCACTGGGGGTTTTTTTGAAAAAGGGATTTTTGTCATACCTACAAGTATTAGCTGCCTCTCGTTTTCTGCGTTATCAGTAGCCAGACGGGTTAGGCATGGAAGGCACCCCGAATCGTATACGTAAAACTTCTCACATGACAAGAAACTAACCTGGTACTGTACGAGTACTGGTATCGTAGCATACGGCGTAGTCGGTGTGGGTACTCCCTAATACCATAGCATAGAAAAACGCTGGATGCATGTCCTCTTTCTGGCCCGATCTGATCCTCTATTTATTGCTTTTCCCCCTTCCTTCCATCCCTGCTCCCGTCAGGTAGGAATCACGTGAGGTGATGCGATATGTATAATCCGGCACATGCCGTGGGGAGTCCCGTGTCAGGGAATAACGAGAGCACTCAGAGTGCAGCACAGTGCTTCGCAAAATATCAAGGTAGTGAGTACCCCGACTATTCTCGATATCTTTGGTTGCTAGCGGGCCTAAAATCATCATTTTCATGATGCCACGAGGCAAGAGCACTGGAATGCAGTGCTACGGAACGATTCCCGCGTTAGCCCTTCCCGATGAAATAAGGTTTTTTCCCCGACTCGTTTCCATCTCGTCCCATCCAATCCGTCTACTATACCACATCCGCCTCATCACCCCACATCCCGCGTCGAAAGTAAAAGTTCCGCAAGCTTTCACTGCGCGCCCACATTAACGGCGTTGTGTGCGGGATTTTTTGTTTTTTTTGTTGTGCTTAAATTACCTAACGTTCGTGAAGCAGAACGCTATTACATACATACTACAGAAATTATATGCGCTGGTTTTGGTTTGTATGCAATAGCTGTCTGTTTCGCGAGCAGCAGGCAATTGTGAGTATGATACTGCTTGGGAGCACAGTTTTTGCCCTTATCAGTGATGCCGACCGGGGGGGAGGGGCGTAACAGGGGTGACAAAGCATAAGCGCTGAGACGTGCAGGATTTGTTATTTGAATTGTGGCCAAGCGGTTGTAGGCTGCCGAGTGATCATGGATGACATGTGGTAAACGCGGGTGGTGGGGTTTTAGCCCGATGGGTTGGGGCTGGTGACTCATCCAAGAGGACCTATCTGATGGGATACACTATCAAAAGCTACCCATGGAGAGCATGAGCGGTGGCATGTGCCGAGCGGGGGTGGGTCCTTGGGTATTGGGGGATGCGAGTGCTTTGGGAGGTGAGAAGTGCCAGTGAGCTAGGACATCCAGGGGGTCTACCCAGACAAAGAGATACCAACAACTTGATTCAATTGATCAATTGGGGGGACGCCGGGGGGTATAGCTATGTATGACCAAATGTTTTCGCTAGGGACAATCTTGGCCGTGGCAGCCCGTGTGGTTGGATAGCGACGCAGGAGATGTCTTGGAGAAGGTTAGAAATGGGGCTTCTCACTCCAGCCGCAATAAGCCTCTCCGAAGAGTTGTTAGCCCGGGTTAAAGCATGGTGCTTAAGAGCTTCACTGCCGACGCTAGTAGTGGCCAAGCAAAATGTACTGTACCCAGCACATACCAAGAAGAGATATCATGCTCAGTATGAGAAGCCTCAAAATATGTCGCAGCATGTTGGTGAATAGAGTCTGGGAGTGGTTTACTTAATATCTCGCGTAGGGGGACGTTAGAAACCATGCCACAGCAACCTGCATTCGTCTTATCCTGGCTGGGATTGCCCACAGTATCAATGAATATCCCAAAAGTCAGCAGTAGGGGTCCCGGTGTGATAGCGTAATGACTCCTGAACAATTCAGCGAGTGATTTTGTATGGATGGGTGACAAGTAGTAGCTGGGCGATACGGAATCCTGACCCGCAGGTCCCGGCAGTACCGTACCGGTATAGGCACAGGATAATGTGGATATTCCTGCAGCCCATAAGTAGCTAAGATATCCGCATCCTATTCTCGGGTAGCATGTGATTAAATAAATGTCATGGGTGTTCTCTATTGTAAGGTCTCACTAACCGGTTGACAGGTTCTTGTTGGAACCCGCCCAAGGCCGTAGCATGTAGCTATATCATGACTGTGCGTGTTTCATTTAGTTTTCTGACTAGGATAACATGATTCCGGCTTATAAAGCCAACTCGGCTCTCCCCAATTGGAGCGCTAATTGCCATCTCTGCTCCACGAACACCAATAATCCAAAGTCGCACGAAACCAAATGTTGGCTGACTGGTTACCCTGCCTGGGCATTATTCAAGGATTGTACAGTACGGACCTCAGTTTGAGCTCTGGGGGTCTACCGGCATTACAGGTACTATACTCGTGATGCCGAAGCCTTTTTACAATAAAGGACTGCTATCGCATGCCACCAAAATTGGGCTGGTTTGCTTGGATCTGGCAGCCCTGTTTAAAAAACGTTTCGAGAATACGAGTACCCGAGTACACAGAGGTGATACCCGCCAATTAATCAATTGTGGAGAAAATCTTTTCTCCGAGTATTCCCCCTTCGGGTGCCGCGCTGACCATTGGGGATTAGCGATGGGGACTATTCCGACCATGGGTGATCCCCGTTAAGTCGGAACGGAGTTGCCATTCCGCAATTGGGTCTGGATTAGCGATTGGACCGGAGGTTTCTGGGAAATGCTGTAGCTCCTGTTACCCAAACTTTACAGGACTTGGCTGAGTTGGGGTGTACTGCACCGAGTATTCTAACCTTGTCGATCCATTTAACTTGTGGGCCTTTTTTTTGGCTGGTGTGATACTGATATCGCTAGCCCTAGATAGGCCTTGGTTAATATCGCCCCTGGGTTATGCTGAATAGCGATATTTATCGGGTGTTACGACAAGCCTCACCTTATGCGAATATTCAGCACGGTGTCAATTGGAACGTGATAATTCAGCCATTTATCAGTAACAAGCAAACCAAACTTCTGTAATTGGACTACTTGAGTTTGCCTGTGAAAACCTTTCCCATCTGGTGATGCTGAAATCGTTTGCAGTTCGGTAGCGCTTTAGCTATCGGCCAATGATCTGGCTACTGAAATAATTGGTGATTATTTGGAGCCTGCTTTGGACTCTCCATATTCTAAACAGCCCTCATACCGGGGTTAGAGCGCGAGGTTGTTGGGCATGAGCTCCGATGATTATTACTGCCTTCGACTGGTCTTGCGGTGATGGGGCCTTCCCAGAGTCGACATCAATCGGGGTATATTAGATGCCAATCTTTTATTGGATGGTGTCACCATATATGTTCCAGAATGATGGTCGCATCGGGAATATTTCTAGTTCGGTATCTATTCCGCGCAAGGCTAACATTGTACTTTCAATAATCACTGATTTCTCATGATAGCCCCACTGTAAGAGTTTCGAATGACCTGTTTCGCCACCATTAGACCATCCATTGCCTAATGTGGCAGGGATCTGTGCTTGCGCAAGTAGCAAGTTTTGCTCATTCGGGACGTCGATTGCCTCGCTCCTGCTGGCTGTTCTCCGTCTGGGGCCCGGATAGTAGAACGTTCGCAATGATCTAACCTACTTCGACTGATAAGACGTGAATTATTTAGTAGACTTTAGGGCGAAAACGTCAAGCATGAACCCCACCCAACAGAATTGCATTAAGATCTCATCCTTCCCAGGTAGGATTTCTGAGCGGTCCAGTATTAGCAAGGCAAGCATCTCGAGCTAGAACCTTAAACTAAGACCAAACGAGATCCGAGATTTGCCGGTGTTTTGTAGCAGGAAATGAGGTATAGGCGGTTTCCTGTAAGGAATGTAAAGATATTAGGTGGAAGTCAGGCGTGCTCAAGGCATGCTGTAATTGCCATGGCGCTAAGCTAGAGAGATAGATGGTCGTCGTAAGAACTCGAATAATCGGAGCACACGCTAGGGCTTTTGTGTTGTCCCTCCTAGTAGGGGTATGGTGTTTTCCTCCCTTTATTTCTCTCAGACAGCAGCTTTTTTTGGTGTCTTTCGCCCCTTTTCCGGAGGAGATTTTGGGCCTGGCGGATGGTCAGCTCATTCGAGTTCTCAAGGTAGTAAGAGAGAAGGAGAGAATGAGAGAGACGGAGTAGGCTCAAACATGCATCGAGACAAACACCTGATAACCAATCCAGTGGATGAGATGTTCTTTGTCTTATTAATCTAATCAATAGGATTTTTACTCAAGCGAACTCTTTCTTAAAATCTAATCCGGGAAACTACTCACAGCGGGCAAGAAGTATCCGAAAATGGGAATTCGCGAAAGGGATAATACGATGAAAAGACCTGGTCCGCATCTTGGGGCCCTACAAACTTATGACCCCTGTTTTCGGACGCTTCTTGCCCGTTACGAGAAAGAGCAACAGTTCTCGTCAAGATTCAGCGGCCCTGACCCGGAAAACACGACATTGGAGAAATAGAAAAAAATCCAACTAAGTACTGCGAAAGAGACCTCTGATATTAGAATAAAAAGAAGAAAACACATGTCACTAGTTGTTGAATTGCCGTAAATAACAAGTAGAGAGAGGACGTTATACAAGCCCGCTCACCAGAAACCTCAAGTAGTCCAACCTGTGTCCTTTTGTGCAATCTGACTTCAATTTCTCTCCCTAGCTGGCTTTGATTTCTCAACACCAGCCCTGCCGAGAGGACACTTCCAGCAAACAGCAGAGTCAGCGATCCTAGCAAAGCTGGAGTATATACAGACTATAAAGAATATTATAGAATTTACCAGCTCCTTAATTATAGTGAGGTTTGCTCTAAAGAACTCGTGCCTCTGCAACCAATTGAACAAAACTTCTACACTTGACATGTATCAGCTTGTAAAAGATTTGTTCTGGTGGCATAGCTGAAACTTGAAATCTTCGAAGGACCAGTAGGAGCTGATATGCTGACTCTGAATTATTTTTTTACGAGGGCATCAACTGTAGAGGTGGTCAAGGAGGTGAGATGGGATTAAGTTCGTTACAGCTCTCAGGTGCGAACCTGCTAACTTAAGAAATCTAACAAACAAATAATTGCGACACTATGGCTTACCCTCAACACCGCTAACACATGTTCTTGACGATAGTATAATGGTGGTTGCTCGTGTCCCACATTGCTCAATATCAACGACTATAAAAAATGAAGACATGTCACAGTTGGCAACTATATCTAGATACTTGAGCCAGAGCTTAACGGATCCTTCAAGAGAATATCAAATACCACCATCCTTTGACAAAATGTCTAGGGGAAATTCTGAAAATGTGTTAGTCACCCTGGCATTTCTAAATTTTTAGTATAATACCAATTGAAGATACACAGTTTGTTTAAGATCAGAATCCATTTTCAGAAAACTCTAATTCACCCCAAGTCCAGCTATAAAATGAACCATCCCCGATAGTTTGCCTAATATCCCACCCTAAATCCAGGAGGGAATAATCCCCCACAGAAGCAATAACGATAAATTACAAAAACCAGCGACTCCTGACGCAGTAACTCGCTTCTAATCTATCAAGTCCCTCCCGATCACTTACCATAATGTTAACATTCCCAAAAAGTGGCTCACCATCATCAGAATATCCGTTGTGGTGTAATGGTTAGCATCTGTCGCTCTCACCGACAAGATCGGGGTTCAATTCCCCGCAACGGAGTTTCCTTTTTTTCCTTCCCTATCCACCCGAGTTTTTGCCAGCCTGGTATTGTATCATTACCTCATGGTTACCATAGCCCATATCCTACAGTGCCCTTTTCCCCTCAACCGTCCTCTTTACAGATCAGTGGCTTGGGGATCCGGGAACCTCAACAGATTCCCAGGAACGATTTACTTCTTGGGCGTGATACTTAGGGTATGGCGTCTCGTGCAGTGCCCGAGAGCATACTCGTGTCTCTGCACCAAGATTGGGCACTCGCTTTGGAATAGCTTCTCTAGACTTATGCGGAGGATAGCCTTGATGCTGTTTTTCTCAAGCACGACAGTATATTTCAAAGTGTGAGGCCATTCTCATATATGGCCTTCACCGGCTACAGGCTGTTCACCGCAATCATTCAAACAGCACGAACACTATGCTTTTTATGGGTTCGTGATCGCTATTCCAAAATAGGTGCCCAATCTTGGCGCGGAGACACGAGTACCTGTACCACGCAGAAGAATCCGTAATGGAGGGGACCAAACTATCAGCTGGAAAACACAGACGATGAGAACCTTCCTTTGTTTTAAATTTTTTCCATTGTAACCCATCCTACAGCCCACCCCCAAGTGTATTACATCTCATTCCAACCTAGCCGGTGCTACGTTCGCTTACGCAAGGGGTTAAGTTACTTAAGGTCCGGGGGACACATCAGCCTACACACTAGGGAGGGCGGGTGAATCTTGACTTCCCACCGGAACCTCACCCCGTACGAGCAAGCTTCAACCAAACCTAGCGCTATACTAAACCTAGCCCCTCAAGTCGAATGACCACGATGGGGCTCGGAGTTTGCGCAGCTAAGCTGATTATGTGTTCACTCACGGGCGATCACTCGCATTGACTTCCTTGTGCTGGAGTGTGCCCGACGTTTGAAATTTTTTCATCCGACGTCTTTGGAGGGTTTATATATGGTATGGTATTTAATATTGGATAGAATTCTTGACTTGTTTGGTACTAGCAGATGTTCTCCAACCTTTTTATTTAATTTGGGGGTTTTTTTTGATCTATGTTATTGTGGGTTGAGGGGATCTCTTAATGATTCTTGCCGGGGTTGTAGCTAGTGGTGTGATACTGGGGATTGCAAGGAGTTATTGTTACGGAACTTGGGTGGTTTTTTTTTGTTTGCTGGGGGTTGGTGATCATTGCATAGATTGTTACTCGTATTCTGATGGTCTGGTTCGGTACACCTCTGGTAACTTGGGGAGTTCCTATTGGGGTTTGGTATGGATCGGTTGGGGTCGTATTTCTACAGTAGCATCGAAATTTGTCACAAGTCTATATACAGCATGGAAGCCTCAGAAATTCTGGTATCATATGATTCATTCTAAAAAAAGGTGACCCTACAGCTATCAGGAACCGCAGAATCGTTTTCAAAACCGGAAACCTGGGGCTAAGGATCAATAAACAGGGCTGTTTGTTTGCTTGTTAGTTTATTTAAGCGTAACTTAGGAACTAATCGGTATTAGATTATAGAAATTAAGGAAACATTTTATGGAGGTGGGGTGGAGGGGAGGTAGCCTACACCGGGCGAATAGGAGGATGAATGATAGGTAATCAGGACGGGATGGATGGACTGGACAGATAAGACAAGAGAGGGATACATAGGGGGGTAATCGCAGATAAGATACAAAGGACAAAGAGGGGGAAGGGAAAGGTAAGCACAATTTCACCCGGGGACCATAGTAAGTAATAATAGAATTGCATCGCTTTGTATTGCTATCGGAATTTTTTTTGGAAAGATGTCGGGTTTAAAGGAGGATCACACTTAAAATTCGAAGGGAAGAGGCGATTATCGGCCGGTTCATAAGGTCTAATGGCTAAGGAACTGGCCCCGAATTAATTTGAAGCAGGGACCACCGCATGTTCGAATCGCCGCCAAGTGGATGTAGTCAGGCATTAAAAAAAAAAGCCTGGCGAACCACTTTTGTTTTGCTAACGAGGGTCAAGGTTGTTAATGCCCTAATGTCTACCCTCTGGACCGATAGTGATATATCATAGAGCGCTATAAGAGATAGAGTGTGGAGTATTATATGATACCTTTAACCTTTCGCTTTGTTAATAGTCTAGCCCACCCTTCTTCATTTCCTAAACCCTCATCCGGAAATATAGCATGCGAGTATAATAATATAATAGCTTTAGCTTTCAAGATTGTATCTTACTTAGGTGTTATCCGCTCTCAAGCGCCAGTTCCAAGTATCAGGCATTTAATTAGGGCCTGAGTTTCTATTTACTAGAAAATAAATGGTTGGAAGTTCCCCAATTCAACTACACATTCCCCACGGTTATTGCTATTAGTCCGGTTGCTATAATTACTTGAAGTTGAAATTAGAAGATTTCAACAGTTTTATCTAGTTATAAATACAGTACTAAACGAAAGTAGTCAGTCGGTCTCTACTCTGGTGATGCGCAGGGAATCCTGTAGCCAGTGCACGAAACATGGGTCGTTTGTTTTTTATTGCTTAAAGTAACTTGCGGCGCTCTGTAAGACTTCACTTTTCGGGCACCGGTAAAGGTGCGTCTGGCTTATCGTACTGCCTATTTTGCAAATACCGGTACTTGTGCTACGTGCTCTGGGCGAGTGATGCCTCATGAACTTGCTGCCCGCTCCCGCTCACTCACTACTCGGAAACGAGAGCATTTCTTTCGTAGTCCATCCACAACCGCGACCAAGATACCATAGGTCACGCCCGAGTAGGCATCAAAAATGCCATAATATGGTGATAAAAGTGTCCATAACCCCTAAGTATAATACACCAGACCACCAGACCACCAGATCACCACCTACCCCAACTCTCTACCCATCCCTCCCTCCCTGAACCTAACCCAGTGCCAACACCCTAGCAATCCCAACGCAAACGCAAACACAAAACAGAGAGCACAGAAGAGAGAGAGAGAAAAGGCAACTTTTAGTAGTATATAGTAAGGAAGCCGTCTAACCCTGACATAAGAGATGAGTGAAATGAAAATGTATGATGAGGGAAAAGAGCCATTACACCAGTGTGAGAGACAAATGGGAAAGTAAGAGAGAAGGGACAAGAAGGAAGGAAGGTAAGGAGTAATACCAACACAATCCAAGTGTAAAACAAAGAGGGGGTGAGAAATAAAAATAATAATAAAAAAAACGCCCGCTACGCCAATCTACGATACAAGCCCCTAAACACCAAAAAAATGGGGGCAAAGGAGAACCAAACGAGTGAGCGGAGATTCGAAAAACAAAAAAGAAAGAGAAAGAGAAAAATCTCTTCCATAAACCTACTGCCGATACGCCGGCGGCGCCCCAACACCCCCCATTCCTATCCCCATTCCCATTCCTATTCCCAAACCCACGCCAGCCAACTCCCTCTCTACTTCGCACCACATCTTCCCGCCAGCCCCGCCCATGACCCCTCTCTTCCTTCTCTCCTCTTCTATCCTTTTTTGCATCTCGTGGGTTAGTTTCTTCATAAACGCCTGCTCAAGGATGCCCGAAGAGCACGCCGGCCCAGCGCGCAACTGCGGGCGGCGGTGCTCCGAGGGGGAGGTTTGGGGGTAGGTGATGTTTTCCGTGGCGATGGATGAAGTTGGGGATACCGGTGATTCAAAGACTATCTTTTCTCCTTGTGAGAATGGGGAGGTGGTGGTGGTGGTCGGCGTGCTCGGGATGAGTTGGGGTTTGGGGGGTGTAGGGAAAGTAGGCGTTCGCGGGGTTGGCAGGTCTTCTTCTTTTCGATCTGCGGAGGAGGAAGTGGCAGTCTGCGTGGATAATGTGGCAGGTTTATTAGGTGCCGAATCTGAATGTGTGGATTCCTTGGCAGGGCGGAGGTTGACGATCCGGTGCTTCTTCTTTTTCCCGCGGGTTCGAGTGCTGGGTGTTAATGCCCCTCCTCCGGCAGACAGCGACGACGAGGATGTAGTGAGGCTGGCTCTTAAGGAGGAGATGCTCGTGGCGGAGCTTATCGCCTCGCCAGTGTCTGAGAATGTGTATGTTTGTGGGCCCATAGGAGTGCTGGGTGCATCAACATTCCTTTCCCAGCCCGCAGAGCTGCTGCCACCGCCGGAGGCCCACGCTCGGAATACAGCGTCCGAAATATCTGGAGTGCGTATTGACAACGTCTTCTGAGCCTCCGAAAGCTCTTTCAATGCGGCCAAGTTCTTTTGCGAGAATACAATTGACGGAGTGTCAGAATTATCGCTATCGCTAGGTGACAACAATGGATTTGTAAATGCCGCTGTCGCATCATCCCCAGCTCCGTCCTCGCTCCCATCGACCGGGGAAGACGGGTCCGGATCATGGGCGTCAAGACCCAACGACGCAGCATACTCGGGATTCCATAACCGCAGTGATAACCGATGTACCGCTACCGGCAACTCCTCCTGGAACAACCCCCGAACCTGCCTTTCAATCTCTTTCTGCAGATAGTCCTTAATAAACGGGATTGTGTCGAATGTGGATGAAACTTTGAGTGACTCCAACGGATCATTTCGGAAAACCAGCGTGATCCCCTTCGCCTTCGAAAAAACCAGAATGATGAAGCCGGTCAATCGGAATTGCGAGAGAGTGATCTGCAGCGGAATGGTCAAGGGCGAAGAAGCAGCGAGTGGCATAGGCGAGGTATAGGAAGGGGTAGTAGACAAGTACGTATTTAGCGGATTCGCCTAATCACATCATCATCATGAGCACAATCAAACAACCCGATAAAACACAAGAAACCAGTAAAGAACAGACAAACCTGAACTTTAGTCTTCAACGTCAAAAAGGCGTCCCCATCATAACTCATCCGAAAAATTCCGCGAAACCGGTCCTCCGCCAGATCCCCAATCTCCAAGATCTCGAGCTCCGGCGCCGACTGGCCGAGGTTAAGCTCCTCGACGAATATGTCATCGACAATGATAGGCGGCTTCTGCGATTTGTTCAATGCAGCGGTCAGTAGCGATTTTGCGTGCGAGTAGAAGGCACTGGATGAGGTGTTTGACGTAGTTAAGGGTGTCCAGTTGAAGTTGAAAGCCATGACTGCACGGAGGTCATTTATGGACGCGCTGGAGCTCTTGTTGTTGAAGGGGAGAAAGATAGAGGGAGGTAAGTAGGAAGGAGAGAGGAGAGAGAGAGAAAGAGAAGTAGAGATAGAGAGAGGTCAGTGAGTTGGTAGGTGCATGCGGGTGTACGTGCGTGTGCGTGAGAGGTGATGGATGGATGGATGGATGAATAGAGTGATGGCGGTTTGCTGGGTGATGAAATCTCGTGATCTCCAGTTACTTGGAAGGAGGGTTCGAAAGTAAAATTTGCATTGATCGGGAAATTTCCCCCGCCACTAAGAATCAACCCAATTCCCAATGCAACTGAACTTCTCCGATCCGATCCACCAGTTGGGAAGAAGAGTGACCAAGAGCCCCAGAGAAAAAGCGAAGATATCATAGAAATAAAAATAAAAGGAGAGTCAAGCCAAGACAATCAAGAGAAAATTAATCCGGCGGAGAAAAAGTTTCCGCGATGATTCCATGGGCCACAGTAAAAATTTCCATTACCTTACCTTGCGCCGTTTCCGAGTGACAAGCAGACCTAAAGAACTGCTCGTGTGCCCCCACCAACCCAACTCACAGTAAGGCGCCGGCACTGCGAATTAGCAAGAATCCAGTATCATACTCCTACACATACCGTACTGTAAGAAGAAAAAAGCCCCTATGATAATTATGATACACTCTAATTTAGTCACCTAACTTTAACCCGCCAACACCCGACTCCTTCCTTCCTTCCTTCACCTCTTGCTCTAGACACACATGCCTTGTCACATCCAATTGTATGATACCCCCCAAGCGAGGAGGCATACTGTACACGTACCGTGCCAGTAACCATTCCCACCCGTAATGCTCGAGAATTGCCCTCCAAGAGAATCCTGTCCGTCCGCCCGTCCTACCGGTATCTGCCACCTCATTCTCACGTGCCCCCGTCTGGAGCTCTATGGCTCGCCACGGCAGAGAGAAAAGAGTCTCACCTGAACTAAACTAGAGTAGTAAAGTACCGCACCGATCCCTGATGCTCGAGTGAGAGAGTGTGGATTGATGTGGAAGGGATGTGCGGGGTAGGGTAGGTAAGATCTTACCGAGGGAAAGCAAGGAACCGGTGGAGGAAAGGATGCATGTTTTGTCACTCGTTTGAGATGGTGAGGAAGAGAAGAGCTTGCTTGTGCTCGTGCCGCCGAAAACAGGGATTCGAAAAATATGTCCAAGTATCAAAAATCCGGGCACACCCGAGCGACCGACCATAAACTTACGATCCCTGGTTTCGGATATCGTTCATCTTGCTCATTACCCCGCAGAAATATTAATTCATTGCGGGGCAGACAAGAAAGAGAGCAGAGAAGAGCGGGTAAATCCGACCTGCTGTAACTCAATCTAGGGAACAATATAAGCATTTGAGTAAAGGCTAATTTATTACCTGCATGGCGGTTGATTGATCCTGGACACTTACTTACTAGGTGATATTATAAGGTAAGTTACCGGTGGGATGGATTCATGGTTCTGGGGTACAGTGCCGGTACCGGCACTACGCTTGTTTTGTAGGATGTGGTGTGTCTTGTCCAAGGTCATAAGTATCATATCCGAAAGCGAGGGAGGGGGTGTGTCTTATAAGGGCTCTCAAATACCCGTAGGCACAGATTTTTTTTACCATACCGGTGTTGTATATTTCTTCGATCCCTGTTTTCCGGTACAGTACTCACGGCCCGGGACAAAGTACCGGTACTCGGGTATGCCGGTACGGGGTTCTGACAACAATTGCTGGGATGGAGGTTGAGCAGGGGCTCTGCTCTACTCCTCGTATAATACTGATACCATACCTGTAGGGGGTGCGGCAAGAAGTTATAAGGCGGTTACCTGAAGCTCTGAAAAACCAGCCAAAACTTCCCCAGCCGTTCCTATCATATTAACGATTTCCTATAGGACCCCTTAACTCACCTCACCTCCGCCGCATTGAGAAAACAAGAAATCTCGAGAAGAAATACTTTTTTCCTGAAGCGGTATATTATATGCCCTACTCGAGTTGAACTTGCTGTTTCCTGCGTATGATGATAATTGAACGGTGTTTGTAATTTTGTTGACGCTCAGCCGGACTCATCACAGATAACCATCGCACAATCTACCGTATTCCCCTTACTTATAATACTCACACTAGGGGTTTTCAAAGTTCAAAAGACGGACGAATGTAAAATGATCGGCACCCAGCCATGCATTAGTGTGCATTAGGATACATATCAGTAGGAGCCAATTGTATCAAAGGATTTCAAGTCACATATTTGAGGACCTTAAAAATGAGTTTAGATAAAGTAAGCCTTGCTTGGGTACTGTGTAGAGCCAGAAAAAAAAATTAAAAAAATTAAAATATACAACTCTGATCTAAACTAATTAGATACCAGTATTGTGAAGTTGCCTTGTTAGCCAGACCTTTTCAGAAGTCTTTTTAGAGGTGTAAAGCAGCTTGTTATGTCTTAGTTATCCCAAAACCTATTTTGTATTGATTGAAGTATTCTCACTTTACCACTCGATACAGACCTCTTGACCTCCGTCTCTACCTGAAAAAAATGTATTGTAAGGTAAGGTAAAGTAAGAGTAAATTAACTTTTTTTGTGCATGCCAAGCTTACTTGAAACGCCACAGTAAACTATTTTCTCGAAACTTTTTTAACTTTGAAAACCCCTACTACCTGATCCGGCACCTGTATTGGATTGCATCGTATCGTGCCTGATCGAGTGCAAGATGAGCAAGTCACTTCAACCACTCAGAGCGCAGTTCCGACGCAGTTCCGAAAAAAACAACTGTTCTCGTATGGCCGATGGAGCAAACTTTAACTTATTAAGATGGCACTGTACTGTATGGTAACTTGTATAGTACTAGGTCAAATCGTTTCGTCCGATGCCCTTTTTACACCAAAAGTAGACTATCCAACTTTCACCACCCCCTCTCTCTCTCCCACAGCACAATGTCATGGAGAATATGCCAAAAATCCGGTAGCGCATTTTGGAAAACCTGTAGATAATATTATGGGGAATATTACAGAATTTTCAAATAATATTATAAATTGGTTGAGAAAATGTTAATCAAGTGTGAGCTCTTGGTTGTCATGTATGTATAATATTATATGTATTAGACGAAAAAACTTTTGAGTGGGTACTTTTTATATTATATATCCAAAGAGATTAAGGAAAAAAAGAGAAAGGAAAGGCCAAGCCCATCCACCTATATATTGATTTCAAGGCATGTCCGGGAATGAGATAGATAGAGGTAAAGGAAGGTTTCATTGCAGTCCATGATGATCTTCTCCTCTGTGCCCTTTCCCCTTCCTTGATTAAATACTGGTAACCCCCTTTTCCTATCTTTCTCAATCATCATCTACGAGGCCATCCGCGTGTTCGATAGTACTGTACGTATAATACCCGTAATACCTGTACTGTACTGCACGAGTAACCGAGGATTCTCTCGGCTTTTTTCCCATTGTCAAATCTAGGGCTGAGATTGGGACTGTACTTTGTATGTGTTTCCACTTCCACCCTTACTTATTATACCACTAGTGCATCCACCACACGGTATTGATATTATGGGATTTAGTATCATACAAGACTACCTGGTTACCAGTATCACGGCGGTCGCCTTAATGTACGAGTGCTGTGCTGGTATAATACACTAATTACATCACGAGTGCCCTTCATCCAACTTTGACGAGGACTACCATACGGAACACGACAGATAACTTAGATGAATAAACAGTGCCATATTTGATACTGGGATTACACTTTGATCTCACTGGCAAGGGAGGAGATGGAAGGAGCTGCGGGGGTAGACTCTTCTTTAGCAAGAACAGCTTCTGGAGTGGCTGTGGCTGCCTTCTCCGCAGTGTTGGGTTCTGTGCCATATACCTAGGTTGCCTGTTAACACAGTTACTTGGGAGTGTGTCGGATGATAAGAGTTTCTTACTTTTTCCGAAGCCACACCGGCAGCGCTCTTCTCTTTCTCGCTTGCAATACTAGCCACACTTTGCGCCTTTGACTGCTGGGTGCCAATCACTTCTTCCGATGCCTCACCCATTAATTTCTCCGCTGCGGATAAAGCGCCTTCCGCTTCCTTCATGATCGCCTGAGCCGCCTTATGTGCCGCGACCGGAGCAACCGACTCGGAAAAGTCATCGCTAGGATCAGACAATTGGATCTTCCTCTTGGAAACCGTCTTTAACCTTTTAAGTTCATCAGCCGCCTCTTTGGCAATCTCTGTTGCCTTTCCTTCCCAATCGTTCTCGGTCCAGCGGGTGATCTCAGTCAACTTTTGGTTTCTCTGAGCAGCTACGACAACGCTTCTCCGGAGGCTATCAAAGTCCTTCTTGAGCTCATGGTATTTTTGCCAGTCCTTGTACGTGACATAATCCATCCAGGCCCATTTCATTCCCAACTCCTGCATTGCAAGATCGAGCACTGAGTCCAATCCCTCCAAATGACTATCGGCGGCCTTAACAACATCGGCGTAAACATCTGACAAGAATTGCTGGCTCTCGACTCTGATTGACTGGGCCTTGTCTCTAATTTCGATGCCCGATTTCTTGGACTTGGCGGCAAATGTTTCTTCAGATGTTTGTTGGTGCTCTTTTTCCTTTTCGAAATCAACCGGTCTTGCGAGTTCCCGGACAACTTTTTTAAGAAAGCTAAATTCTCGTTCAATCAACCCCTCAAGCGACTCGATTTCCTTCTGGACATGTATTTCCTGTCTATTCTTGGCCTCGGTTAAAATTTCGTCAATTTCTGAGTTGAGATCTCTGGCAGCCTTCTCGGTGGCTGCACCGAATTTGACTTTCCAGTTTACGAGGTCTGCCTTAATTATCTCCCGAATTTCTTCTTTTGTGGGCTTCTTAGCCTCATTATCCCATGCCTCACCCTCATTGGCCCCGGCAGCTTGCGAGGAAGCCGAAGTCTTGGCAGATGCGGTCGCCTTAGCTGTATCGGTTGAAGAAAATGAAGAGAATATTGAGGTCGAGATAGAAGCAGCAGCAGGAATTCTGCATGAACGGAACGCATTAGTGATTGAACTGAGTGAATTTGGCATGCTCTAGTTAGAAGGAGAAAGAAAAAAAAAGCTTTCGTGATAAGGAAACATGACTTTTGACCACCACTCATCACTTGCTACATGATCTGTGATACCCACCCGCTAATTATAAAACCCCATGACCCACTGCCTAAAAATTCTCATGGAAGCAAGAAGGTATAATGAAATCTAACGACAAAAAATAGAAATATGGAGAGAATATCAGCTCACCCGCCTCCGGTGCCTCCGAGTCGTTTTCCGATCTTTCCAACCTGGGGCCTAACAACCTCACTCCATACACCAATACCCCATCCAACAGCCTTCTCTCCATTGGCCTTTACCAAAGGAGCGATAATAGTAACAATGATATGCCTTAATCGCTCGCAGGCAGCGATCACATACGGCAAGCTTTGCTGAAATGTGGGTACCAAGAAATCTTTATAAAACCACTCGGCGGTCTCCCTGACCTTGGCTAAATAAGGCTGGGCTGTAGCATAGAACTCATTGGCTGTGGCTACATGGGGAGAAAGGTAGCCGTTGTAGTACACCCTCGCCTTTTTGTAAACCTCATCAACATGAGGCTTTACCGACCTACTGTACTCCTTTGAGGCGTATTGTTGACCGCGAGCAACGTGAGGAGCAGCAAGCCTTTCGTATGAAGAGGAAGCCGATTTGTAGAGGGGAATGATATAGCGCTCATTAGCGTACTTCACATTGGGGCCATATTCTATAATGTAGGGGGAAACGTAGGTATCATAGTATGGTTCGAGATGTGGTCGGAGAGCGTTCGAGATAGCATGAGAGGTATGGCAAATTGTCGGGGAACTGTTTGTTGGCACTGTTGGACAGCGGAATAATACAGTGTATAATGTGTACCATGCCAGAATTCTGTGAGTGCCGGTAGGCTGTTAGCGCCGCACATCGCCAGGGGTTTTCCCATTAGGGAGAAACTTCAGAATTTGAGATGAATGATAAAGACTAACCTAGCAGCTACGCTGAAAAGGGTAGAACTACCACCGGTTGTCCGAGGAATTGGACGACGAGCTCTAGCATTCCTCTTGGTGCCCGCTACACCCATGTTGTCTTTTTTCTTCTTCTTCTTCCTTCTCTTTCGGATTGTAGAGGGTCTAGCGATTCTAATTGGTGTGTCTCGGGGGATAAGGAGCAGATGCCGTGACCTTTCACTAAGGCTTCTAGCAGAGGCGAAGATAAGGGAGGAGATGGAGGAGGGAGAGGTTAAAGAAGAAAACGGGAAAAATGGGGGAGAAGAAGCTGGATGCGAAAGGGAAGAGAGGTAGGGAAATAAAGAGAGCTCGGGTTGGAAAGAGAGAGGCGGCTACCAGCAGAGGGTGCGTTACAGTAAAGCTGGTTAGAAGCAGAAGCGAAGGCTATGATGAAACGCGTTTTGATGCGCAGACTGCATGGACTACCGATATGAACCACCTTTGCGGGACAACGGTAGGGTGCTAGTGGCTGACTGGGCAGACACGAGAGAATAAACTACCAGAATCTGTGATAAGCAGGGGTCAGCCTATCGATAGCAGCAAGAGTGGGAATGCACTACCGGTATTTGTACTCTTGGGCACAACCGTATGTGCAGCGGAAATGTTGATGGTGTTTTTCCAAACAGTCACTGAATTTGACCAAGATGTGGCGTACTGTACCGGTACGGTAGTGTACAATAGTTGGAGAAATGGTAGGAATGGAGGAGGAATGTTCTCGTTAAATATGGGTGCGATGGTAGCGGTGTGGGGATGATGACAATTACGGTGATGGCGATGGAAGAGAGGCCTGATTCATGCACTACCGTATCTACCTCCGTGATATAAGTTAACGGGCGGTCTTTTTGCTTCCAGTTTCTGGAGGGGAAACAGGAAGGATCCAGTGGTTTAGGATGTGATGACCGTTTTAGAAGTGATGTAATGTTATGGCTTTCCACTCGTACTTTGTTTTTTTTAATGGTTGGACACACTTTACCCACTTGGTGCGGGCCTCAGACGAGCAAGCAAGCAACCAGCCAGACGCAGAGGGAGCATAGGGAGGATAAGAGGTTATTGTGCGATTAGGGAACAGGTAATAATACTGGTAATAGAGTGGAGTGCCGGTACCAGTACTTGTACTCGTGCGGTATATTTCTTTTCTCTTGTGATTCTTGTGATGAGTGCGGATTGTGGATTGCCGGTATCGTGGCGGTACTGTATTGTTGACTGACCTTCCCTCCTCATTCCAGGAACTCTGTGGCCTCCAGGGTGTTGGCATCATACCAGCACCGGACCGTGGTGTTCCGGTACTCGTTGAGGATATATTATGATATGCCTGACTTGACCCAATCCATACAGTATTCTACGGCATAGCAAGTCCACGGCATAGCGAGAATGCCCATGCAAATAATCTCTGTCCTATAAAAGTTCTATGGGCGTTCTCGCCTCGCCGTGGACTCGCTTCACCGTGGGTTACTGTACTCGAGTACTCGTACCGGTAACTTGCCTGATTCTCTAGGAAAAGTTTGGCCCTGATGTGAAGTGTCTTGGCATTTCCCAAGGGTTCATTTGTGGTCGTCACTCATATTACCGTAGTCTGCTGAAGAGCACCGGTGGACTACATCTGAAACCACATCATTCCATGAGTTACTACAAGGAGTTTATGCCAAGACAGCACAACAAGTGAGGAGATAGAGCCTGAGGACATGTTGGTTGGTTACTTGGTTGGTTGGTTGGTTGGGGGGAGGGGGGAAGGCTTGCGGGTTGCGGGTTTGCTGGTTGCTGGCTGCTTGCTCAGATCTCGTCATACAAAGGCCTTCTTCCTCTAGGAATCTGCGTTTTTCTCTTCTCCTACTACCCTATCGCCTTCCTTCCACGCGAACATCCAACGTTGCAACACCTCCTTTGTACCCTATCGTGCCTTACAGAATCTGCTTCGCCGTCTGCTACATTTATGTATGGAACCGGTGAATATGCCACGCAGCTGACGAACAGACAGAAGATAGGCCCTCCTGTCGTTGAGGTTCCTTTATTGTACTCGTATTTGGGCGGTACGATACAGACCTAGTAAATCTCTTTTTATCGTATCCTAAACCTTAAGAACATCTGCTGCTCTCACCCTTTTCTACTCTACTTTTTACTCAACCTCTGCAGAAGGGTCTACAAGTACCGGTATGATACCGGTGTTACCGTACCCACTCTGTTGATCGCCATCCCGTCCCTGTCCCACTCTGGTACCGGGGGCGACCATCACATTATCACCCCCTTCCCATCAAACTGTGACTCTCCTCTCCCTCTCCCCCTCTCCCCAACTCTCCCGATCCTTTTTCGGGATTCCCTGTTACTCACCCAAGGTACCTCTACCCATACGCTATTTGCGTGTGCCTTCAAGTATCTTTCAAAGTGGTGGTTGTTGTGGCGGCGGCGATCGCAAGTCGTTGCATGCTCGGTTTTCATCATCATCATCATCATCGTCATCATTCTTCTCCCACTAACCCCGGACCTTGAAGCTCCAACTCCAATACAGTGCCGGTGGTCTAGAACCCTCCAACTGTTTCTAATAAACCCCCAAGGTCGCCCATTCCAGCTCTGCACATCGTTCCTTTGCCATCTTCCACTTTTTCCTTCCTTTTTCCGTTTCTCTTCTTTTCTCTCTTTTCTCCTCACAACCTAACCTTTTCTTCTGCTTTTACGGTACTCTACCATAATTATGGCTTCAGAATCGGGTCCGCAGGTAGACATCATGAACGACCCTGCCTATAATGCATCTTCGGCTTCCGGTTTGAACGGCAATGGTGAGCCGGATCATTGTCGTATATGTCGTTCCGAAGGATCGAGGGAAGAGCCTTTGTTTCATCCCTGCAAGTGTAGCGGCTCCATCAAATTCGTTCACCAAGACTGGTATGCCATTTTCCCTCTTACGGGATCGCCGCCCTGTGCGGGCCCATGTTCACTCTGGTGCCGGTGAGTTGTATACTGACATTCTCTCCGTGCTATAGTTTGCTGGAGTGGCTGCAGCATTCTCAGAAAAAGCATTGCGAGCTCTGCAAGACTCCTTTTCATTTCACCAAGCTTTACGATCCTCTTATGCCCACCACTCTCCCAACGCCATTATTCCTGAATAGATTGTTTAGGCATCTGTTCAGAAATCTTCTTCTTTGGGCAAGAGCACTGCTGGTTGGCTGTGTATGGCTGGGCGGATTACCGTATTGTGTTAGATGGATGTGGAGGATGTGGTTCTGGTTGAGCGATGGTGGATGGTGGACGGATCAAGCGCATAATCGTACGGGGACGGCTTCGGCAACTGCAACACCCCTCACAAATTTACCTGGGACACCTACGGTATCGAGTGCGGTTATGAATTCGACGAGTTCGGCTTTTGGCAGTGGCATCATGGCGTTTCTTAGATCTCCTTTATTATCCGGGCCGGTGATGAGCCCGGTCAATGGGGGCAAGGTACCAGCCAACGTCACCTCTGCTATCAACGCTACTCTTTCCAATGGAACCATCACCATTCGGGTTCGACTAGGAGGGCTCTTTATTGATCCAAGTCCCTTCCACAACTTTACTCGATATCCTGCGGTAAACGGAGTTATCGTGGACATCTTTGAGGGCCAATTGTTGACAGCGCTAATAGTCATATCATTCATCCTGATCTTTTTGATTCGTGAATGGGTCGTCCAGCAGCAACCTGCTTTAGGGGGCGCTGTAGCACTACCACAGTTGGATGAGCTTCAGGTACCTCAGGCTGAGAATATCCAATTGCCTCAAATAAACCCACCACCACCACCACCACCACCACCACAGGATCGCCTTGCGCCTGAGCATGATTTAGCACGTGCACTTGAGCAATTTAGGGGTGAATTACCACCACCCGTACATCATAGGGTTATTGCCAACCCAAGGAGGCGAAGGCCTTTGCCTGTGGCTGCGCCTGCAGCTGACCCAAGATTGGATCCTGGAGTGGATTCTGTTCAAGATTGGCCCACAGATTTTTCGAATCCGAATATCGACATCCACACCATGCAGAAATATGGTCAAGGTCATCTTTTGGGTGGTGCAAATTCTGAACCGATAACCAATAGGCTGGGGGACTTGGGCGAGAGCTCTAACCAGTCTATGAGGCGTCCTCAAGTTAATCGTAAAGCGATGTCGCAGCCTACGGAGATTCGAAGGGCAATGGAGGAGAGACCCGAGGCTTCTGATCGTGGCTCCCAAGGTCCTAGCACGTTGGCTCCATACCAGTTTGAATTTTCGTTTGGCCGCGGTCAAACACCATCTCCTGCATACACCCCCGAGAGTGGCAACTCCAGTGGGAGCCGAACCCCAGCAAGATCCGGTAGAGCGCCATCACCTATCGGATACAATGGAGGCATTATCGATACGGGTGCTCCGAGTAGGGAAAGGTCTTTATATAGCTTTTCTGGAAATGGATCACCTAAAATTACTGCCGTCGGCGAGGGCGAGAGCGCGAGCTCGAGTCCCCCAGAAGGTCGAATTGATAAAGAGAAACAGCCCGAGCCCCCTTTTCAAGCTTATGAGAATTTGATTGACAATGAAGATCAGTGGGAAGATGAGGAAGAGGAAGACGATATGATTGATTCTAAAGGGAAAGGGAAAGAGATCAAAACACCGTCTGCCCATGCTGATCTTTCCGCCTATTACGAAGGATTGGGGGCGGGCTTGGCAAGTCGCCCTGATTTTGCATTCGAAGCAAGGTCAGATCCTATCAGGAGGGCTCCAACACCTGTCGCCGCTCGGTACCCACCGCCGTCAGTTTCTCTCCCCTCTACTCCAACAACCAGCGGTTCTTTATTGGATCATGCGGGTGATGAATCGACCCGCATCGGGCTAGGGAAGGATGCCCGCCAGGGTTGTGATGAGGCGGGAGGCGTGTCGGACACGGGTGTCCAGGGCGTGGAACATAAATCTGGGAACCAAAGTACAGACACACCAACTATGAAGTATGGAGCACAAAATGTGGAGGTTGGGGCTATCCAGGGGTCTCCGGCACCTGTACAAGAACCTGTCCCACATCAACCACCTCAGCCGTTTGACTGGTGGAACAGGGACGCCGATGAAGGCATGGCACGGGAAGTTGCAGAAGCGATAGCAGAAAACGACACTGGGACCGAGGATGGCGCTGATGATGATGGCACTGATGCTGAAGATGACGGGGAAAACGAAGTTGGTGATGGGCCTGCTATTGAATTACCCCCAGACGCCCTGCAGGCGATAGCCGACGAAGATGCTGCCGATGACTTTGATGGTATTATGGAGTTGATTGGGATGAGAGGGCCACTTGCTGGGTTGCTCCAGAACGTAGCCTTTAGTATTGTGTTGATAACAACTACTGTGGCACTCGGTGTTGCTTTCCCGTATGTTATGGGAAAAATCGTTATGATAATTCTGGTACAGGACTTCCCTCCATGTACGAGATCAATCTTGACTTTCTAACATTACTTATTAGGCAAACCCTATCTTCTTCCTCATCAAGGTTCCCACCACTGTAGTTTCTTTCGTTGCAGAATTTGCCGTTGAATTTTCAACATGTCTTCTCTTTTCGCTCCTATTGGTTGTGGAGCAGGTCATGCGCTTCCTGTTTAGGCCGATCGAACGTGCTGTTCCTGTGTTCTCGGGGGTTTCTTCTAGCTTGTTCCTATCCGACATCCTTAAACGCTTAGCCCTGGATGGTCAGGACAGGATAACACAGAAGATGGCTAACCTCAAGTCGATCTGTATGGATTTGAGGACCTTTCCGTCGACCAGTACCCCGCCAGTGTCTGCTTTAACCCGGCAGGGATGGTTGAAAGCCTCTCTTGGAGTTGGTTGGACAATGGAGAAACTAGGATTTGGAACCAACCAGACATACTCGCCCTCATTCCCCCAAGACAAAGGTGTTGACGCCTCCACACCGGTTGCATTCTTCAATTCTAGCTTTACAAAAGCTATTACCGCTCTTTTTCGAACTCCACAGGGTGCTATAAACGCTACCACCCAGGATATCTCTCGCGAAAACCTCTCATCACTAGATCCTGTCTACATTTGGAACGTGTGGGATCGAGTCACTGCGGTATTTATTGGATATTCGCTGTTCACGATCATTGGGATGCTCTATCTTCGAAGCGCTAGGAAGAGAGATCTTGCTGTAAATGGAAGGGTGGTGGAAAAGATTGCTGTTGAGTTACTGGCACAGGCTGGAGGAGTGATGAAGGTTGTGCTGATCATAGGAATCGAGATGCTGGCATTTCCTCTCTACTGCGGGTTGCTCCTTGGTGAGTCTGCCTCTTGTAACTCGTCCTGCAGCAGCTGACCCTTTTTTCTTCCTTTTCTCAGATTTCGCGCTCTTGCCTTTGTTCGAGGAAGCCACGATCCTCTCCCGGATTCAGTTTTTTGCCGACTTTCCGTTGACAAGCGTGTTCGTGCACTGGTTTGTTGGGACATGTTATATGTTCCATTTCGCTCTCTTTGTCTCAATGTGCCGGAAGATTATGAGATCGGGTGTGCTCTGTGAGTTGGAAACATTTTCCCTTTCGCAGAATATCACTAACATTGCAAAAGACTTTATCAGAGATCCCGATGACCCAAACTTCCACCCGGTAAAAGACGTACTCGACAGGCCTGTCATGATGCAATTGCGGAAAATAGGGTTTAGTGCACTCATTTATGGCGTCCTTGTGATTGTTTGCTTGGGTGGGGTAGTCTGGTCGTTACATTTGGCCACTGAATCCGTGCTCCCCATCCATTGGTCGTCTAATGAGCCTGTGCTCGAATTTCCCGTGGATTTGTTGTTCTACAACTTCTTTATGCCTATCGCGGTCCAGTTTGTCAAACCATCTGACGGGCTACAGAAGATGTACGGATGGTGGTTTAGGAGGTGCGCTCGCTTCTTGAGGTTGACCAGCTTCATGTTTGGTGATAGGACGGTAGATGAAGAGGGACACCATGTTCGGCAAGGCTGGGCTGCTTGGCTGTTGCGCAAAAATGGAGACATCAACCACCCGGTAATCGAAGCAGACGCCCCGAAGGAAAATAGGGGAGTCGGTGTGGAGGTTTATTTTCAAAAGGACGGGAGATATGTTAGAGCGCCAGCATCGGATTCTGTACGAAGGCCCAAAGGGAGAAGGGTCTTCATTCCCGTCACCGAGGATAACGTTCGCCTTGATGAGCAAGAGGACCCTGTCGATTTAGCAAATGGTCCCAATTCCCCTGATTTTAAGCTCGTCTATCTTCCGCCTTGGTTCAAGACACGAATTGGGCTCCTTGTCTTGGCTATCTGGGGATTTGCTGCTTTTACAGGCATTGGGGTCACCATCGGCCCGCTACTTCTTGGAAGGACCGTACTGAAGCAGCTAGTGCCCCCGAACATTAAACTGAATGATATTTACGCTTTCAGTGTCGGGATTTACATTATTGGAGCCTTTGCTTACGCTGGGGCGAAATGGAAATTGGCAAGGAGTTTGGTCAGAAGAGGAATACGTACTGCAAGGGAAAGCGAGAGTCTCTGGCGGGCAATGGGCAAATGGCTTGTGCGCGTTGCTAAAATCTCATACGTCCTCACAGCATTCGGCATTGTGCTCCCTACGTTATTGGCACTGATGATAGAGTTCTATGTTATTATACCCATTCACACCTACTTCTCCAACGATAAGCAACATGTGATCCACTTTATCCAAGACTGGACACTCGGGGTTCTCTACATTAAGATGATGGGTCGGATGCTCTTAGTTAATAGAGATAGCGCCTGGGCACGGTCTTTGCGGGGTGTAGTCGCACGCGGTTATTTGGACCCGGACGTCAAACTTGCAACTAAACATTTTATCGCCCCTGCCGGCGGCTTTATGCTTGTAGCGTTGCTACTCCCCCTGGCTCTAGGCTCCATCGCAGCCAACACTTTCCGTAAGTTCCCCTTGCCTCCCCCCTATCCTATTATAGCTCCATGCTGACGAGCCAATAGTCAAAAATGCCCCCGCCGAAAAGATTAGCCAAATATACCGCTACAGTTACCCTGCAGTCTTTGCAATCTTCTTCCTCATCGGGTTGGGCTACCTTTGGGGGATCCTTGTGGCCTCCTGGAAGCAGAGCATTATTGATGAGGTCTATCTTACCGGGGAACAGCTTCATAATCACGGAGAAGACGTCCCGCCCACAACTGCTGAAGCGCCTGCCACCGTTGCTGCGACCCTTGCTGTTGCGAGCGCGCAAGGATAATGGGCGTATAGGGCAGATGGATAGATCTGGTTATTTGTTTCCTTTTGATAAATGTATCACTAGGTTTCCTTGGCTTAAAATGAAATTAAATTAGCTATTTCTCTCTTTTGTTACTTTTTTTCCCCCCTTTCTTCTTTCTAAAATGGAAATTGTACATAGTTCTAGTAGGGGTTATTCCGGCGTTCATTCTTGTTTCTTTTTTTTCTTTCCCTTTTTTGCCTTTTAGCCATTTTTTTTGTTTCCTTTAGCTGGTTAATTGCGTGTTTGGTGAGTAATTGTAGACTGTGGTGGTGGTGGTGGTGGTGGTGTGCAGTCTCGGCTGTGTGCTTGAGAATAATACAAGTAGATCGTGTGGAGCTATCATATTCCCGCTAACTTTAGTTGTGTTGACGTTTGTGAAGATGTCTGTATTCGGACACCTGCTCGTGTGGCGGGGCTGGCAGTAGGAATTTGAACAAATATAGTTAAGACTTAAAAAGATCATAATATTATTCCAAGCTTGTGCTGATTCTTGAAACAAAGGCAAGTTCTACTTTTGTGTGTGGTCCCGCTAGCACTAGTAGAGGGCACGGTATGATGTTTGCGCGTGGTTTCTGGAGAATTTGGTATGATATTATACATGGAATCTCACTCGATGGTCACAGAACGGGGGTGTGTTGGAAATTGTAGTGTAATGGCTGCACTGGCACGCGTATGCACTACTATACTAGTAGTCAAACGACGCGAAAGCCATGAAAAAGGGTTTCACCTCCGCTTAATAAAAACTTAAGCCATTCCACTCCACTCCGCTGCGTTGGAACCCTCACCGTTGATGATTAACTTACAGTACCTCTGCATTGAATATTTTCAACAGGGTGCTGGGTATTATTATGGCATTGGGGCAAGTCGCTTGCGTCTTGCGGGGTGGGGAGTTGCGGAGATTGTTGGGAGTGGTGGGTTAGAGTGGATGGTGCCTGGGGTGGGGGTGTGGGTGGGAGTCGACTTGGCTTGCATGCTGAATATTCTGGTTTGGATTAGGACTAGGTGAAGTAATAACTGTCCCTTGTTAGGTATTATATTATATTATTGAATGGTGGTGGATTTTCTTATGCTTACAAGTATGGTATAGTGCCGCTAGACTACCGCTAGCCACCAAGGTGCTTCATTCCGCTCTTGGGAGTTTTGTCTTGTCTTGTTAGGCACTGTCATATTCTGTTCTGGCTGGTGTCAAACATGATAGCGGAGGAAATAGTAATTATCTACCCAGTGAGTGCCGAACTCCCTCTCCCCTTCGCCTGAAAGAGGTAAAAATAAAAATGGATAAGTAAATATGGACTTGTTTCTGAATGTTCTTTTGTCTGTTGGTTTGTTAGTTGCTTGGGCTTGGTGTCGACTGCGGGTTCTGTATGGGGATG
>QOVD01000368.1:0-30839 GCA_003521225.1 Tuber microsphaerosporum | reverse complement strand
GTTTTATGGGGTTATTGTGGGGTTTGCGGATAGGATGCATAGGTCGTCCATACCTGAGGGCGGTAAGGAAGGGGACGCCATTGCGGCCTTCGGCTGTGCTGGGGCGGCGGCTGCTATGGGCTGCAGCAGAGCTATTACTCCGAGATGGCCGCGGCTAGTAGCCCACCAGAGTGGTGTACGGCCGTCTTCATCTGGTTTGTCAGGGCTGACATCGTCTCGTGCGAGCAGTATTTTCACCACTCCCTCGTGCCCATTCGCAGCAGCAGAGCAGAGGGGTGTCTGGCCGTGCTCATCAGGTTTGTTGGGGTTGACGTCGCCCCGTCCAAGCAGTATTTTCACTACTCCCCCATGTCCATTCCAAGCAGCACAGCAGAGTGGCGTTGAGCCATCCATATCGGGTTTATCGGGGTCGACGTCGTCCCGTGCGAGAAGCATTTTCACCACTCCCTCATGCCCGTTCCAAGCAGCACAACAAAGTGGTGTTTGACCGTCCTTATCTGGTGTGTCGGGGCTGAGGTTGTCCCGTCTGAGTAGTATTTTCGCGACTCCCTCATGTCCATTCCAAGCAGCACAACAGAGTGGCGTCGAGCCGTCCTTATCTGGTTTGTCGGGGTTGACCTCGTCCCGCCCAAGCAGTATTTTCGCTACTCCCTCGTGCCCATTCCAAGCAGCACAACAGAGTGGGGTTGAGCCGTCCTTATCTGATTTGACAGGGTTGACGTCGCCCCGTCCAAGCAGTATTATCACCGCTCCCTCGCGCCCATTTCGGGCAGCACAGTGGAGTGGTGTTTGGCCATGCTTGTCTGGTTGGTCGGGGTTGATGTCGCTCCGTTCGAGTAGTATTTTCACCACTCCCTCATGCCCATTCCGAGCAGCAGAGTGGAGTGGCGTTTGGCCGTCCTTATTTGGTTGGTCGGGGCTGACGTCGTCCCGTCTGAGTAGTATTTTCACTACTCCCTCATGCCCATTCTGAGCAGCAGAGTGGAGTGGCGTTTGGCCGTCCTTATCTGGTTGGTTGAGATCGACGTCGTCTCGTCTAAGCAGTATTTTCACCACTCCATCGTGCCCATTCCAAGCAGCACAACGGAGTGGCGTTCGGCCCTTCTTATCTGGTTTGTTGGGGTTGACGTTATCCTGTTCGAGTAGCATTTTCACTACTCCCTCGTGTCCATTCCAAGAAGCACAGTGGAGTGGTGTTTGGTCGTCCTTATCTGGTTGGTTGGGGTCGACGTCGTCTCGTCCGAGTAGTATTTTCACCACTCCTTTGTGCCCATTGCAAGCAGCACGCCAGAGTGGTGTTTGGCTGTGGTTGTTTGGTTTGTCGGGGTTGACGTCGTCCCGTCCGAGTAGTATTTTCACCACTCCTTTGCGCCCATTGCAAGCAGCACGGCAGAGTGGTGTTCGGCTGTGGTTGTCTGGTTGGTCGGGGTTGACGTCGTCCCGTTCGAGTAGTATTTTCACCACTCCCTCGTGTCCATTACGAGCAGCACAGTAGAGTGGTGTTTGGCCGTCCTTATCTGGTTTGTCGGGGTTGACGTCTTGCCGTTCGAGTAGTATTTCCACCACTCCCTCGTGCCCATTCCGAGCAGCACAGTAGAGTGGTGTATGGCCGTCTTTGTCTGGTTTGTTGGGGTTGACGTCTTCCCATTCGAGTAGCATTTCCACCACTTCCTCGTGCCCATTCCGAGCAGCACAGTAGAGCGGTGTATGGCCGTCTTTGTCTGGTTTGTTGGGGTGGACGTCGTCCCGTTCGAGTAGTATTTCCACCACTTCCTCGTGCCCATTCCGAGCAGCACAGTAGAGTGGTGTATGGCCGTCTTTGTCTGGTTTGTTGGGGTTGACGTCGTCCCGTTCGAGTAGTATTTCCACCACTCCCTCGTGCCCATTCCAAGCAGCACAACGGAGTGGTGTTTGGCCGTCCTTATCTGATTGGTTGGGGTCGATGTCGTCCCGTCGGAGCAGTATTTCCACCACTCCCTCGTGCCCACTCCGAGCAGCACAGTAGAGTGGCGTTCGGCCGGCCATGTCTGGTTTGTCGGGGTCGACGTCTTCCCGTTCAAGTAGTATTTCCACCACTCCCTCATGCCCATTCCGAGCAGCACAGTGGAGTAGTGTATGGCCGTCCTTATCTGGTTGGTCGGGGTTGACGTCACCCCGTTCGAGTAGTATTTTCACCACCCCCTCGTGCCCATTCTGGGCAGCATAGTAGAGTGGTGTTAAGCCGTTATTTTCTGGTTGGTTGGGGTTGACGTCGCCCCGTCTGAGTAGTATTTCCACCACTCCCTCGTGCCCATTCTGAGCAGCACAGTGGAGTAGTGTATGGCCGTTCTTATCTGGTTGGTTGGGGTTGACGTCGTCCCGTTCGAGTAGTATTTTCACCACTCCCTCGTGTCCATTACGAGCAGCACAGTAGAGTGGTGTATGGCCGTCCTTATCTGGTCGGTCAGGGTTGACGTCGTCCCGTTCGAGTAGTATTTTCACCACTCCCTCGTGCCCATTGCAAGCAGCACAGTAGAGTAGTGTTAAGCAGTTATTTTCTGGTTGGTTGAGGTTGACGTCGTCCCGTTCGAGTAGTATTTTCACCACTCCCTCGTGCCCATTCCGAGCAGCACAGTAGAGTGGTGTTTGGCCATGCTTGTCTGGTTGGTCGGGGTTGACGTCGTCCCGTTTGAGTAGTATTTTCACCATTTTCTCATGCCCATCACGAGCAGCACAAAAGAGTGGTGTTTGACCGTCCTTATCTGGGTTGTTGGGGTTGACGTCGTCCCGTTTGAGTAGCATTTTCGCCACTCTCTCGCGTCCATTTAAAGCAGCACAATGGAGTGGTGTTTGGCCGTCTTTGCCTGGCTGGTTGGGGTTGACGTCGCCCCGTTCGAGCAGTATCTTCACTATATCCTCGTGCCTCTTCTTAGCAGCCCAACAAAGTGGGGTTTGACCCTCCGCGTTTAGTTTCTTAGGGCTGACCTCGCTCCGTCCGAGTAGTATTTTCACCACTCCCTCGTGCCCGTTATAAGTAGCAAGACACAGTGGTGTTTGGTTGTACTCATCCGGTTTGTCGGGGTCGACGTCATCCCGCCCGAGCAGTATCTTGAGTATTTCCTCGTGCCCCTTCTTAGCAGCCCAACAGAGCGGGGTTTGACCCTCCTCATTTAGTTTGTTAGGGTTGACCTCGCTCCGGCCGAGTAGTAGTTTCACCACTCCCTCATGCCCGTTGCAAGTAGCAAGACAGAGTGGTGCTTGGCCGTCCTCATCGGATGTGTCGGGGTTAACGTCGTCCCGTCCAAGTAGTATCTTCACTATTTCCTCGTGCCCCTTCTGAGCAGCCCATAAGAGCGGTGTTTGGCCAAACCTATTGGGCTTGTTGGGGTTAACGTCGCCCCGTCCAAGTAGTATTTTCACCACACCCTCGTGCCCGTTCTTAGTAGCACACCAGAGCGGTGTTTGGCCGAGCATATCTGGGGTGTCGGGGTTGACGTGGTCCCGTCCGAGCAGTATTTCCACCACACCCTCGTGCCCGTTTGAAGCAGCCCACCAAAGTGGTGTTTGGCCGAACCCACCTGCGTTGGGATTGACGCCGCTCCGTCTGAGCAGTATTTTCACCACTCCCTCGTGCCCAGTGCGGGCAGAACAACAGAGTGGTGTTTGGCCGTCCCCCCCCGGTTCGTCGGGCCTGATGTCATCCCGTCCGAGTAGTATTTCCACCACTCTCTCGTGCCCATTCCGGGCAGCCCACACAAGAGGTGTATTACCCACGCTGTCTTTTTGGTTGATATCGCAACTTTCTACCTCTACTAAACTAGCCACAATCTCGTCAATCCCAAAGATGGATGCGTAGTGTAGGCCACTGAATAGGGAAAGCCTGTCGAAACCAATGCCGTAAACATACGATCCCTGTGCTTTTAGGAGGATCTCCACGGATATGCGGTTACTGTGGTCGTTCAATAACTCTAGAGAAAGCAATTTCGCACAATCTGAAAGGTCTCTTTTCGCGTGGGTTCCCCAATATAGAGAAGAATATTCGAGAAAGGGTGTGCTCTGAAGATCGGGAGAGGGGCTGGTCGGGAGAGCCTTTATCTGCTGCGAATTCAGATAACTCAAGCAGGTTTCTGCAATTGTCGAGTGAATTTTACCAAAAAGATTGGGATGAGCCCGGAGGTACTCTTGAAGGGTAACGTGGATTAACCGGATAGTAGAAGCCTCCTTGTCTAGGACCACCAGTCCTTGGCAACAGGCTAGCAATGTCCCTGCTGAGGGGACATTCTCGCTATTGAGATCCGGCAACCCTATCTCGACTGCTAGGGCGTGGCGTAGTTCGTCGACCTTCAAGGGCCGCTCCGCGTGAGAGATCCACATCAAAATGGCCATGCCAAGCCTCGCTCTCTCCCCACCTTGTCCCTTTATCCGGTCTAGCGTTGCGCCGTAGGCATCCCCCAACCCCAGGCCATCGGTCATCGCGTTGAGCTTTTGTCGCCTACGATGGATTGTGGTTTCTTGCAGGATCGCATCGATATTCAGTGAGACTAATAGGAATCTAGATATGTATCCGTCAGTGGATAACCTGGGGGAGCTTCCGGAGTGTCGTTGCTTCTACATACATTTCAGAAATATCATCGGGAATTTTCCTCAGGATGTCTGCCTCTAGACTGCTGTCCATCGCGTCGGGGTTTGGGTCCTCGTTCAGCCTAGTGCGAAGATATCTGATGACATCACCTCTCTTGGAAGTGATGCGTATGGTCATTACTCTCCCAGAAAGACGCTTCCTAATTTCTTCAAGAACGTGAGGTCTCCCAGTCACGAATATTCGAGTGGCTGGGGCCCTTTGGAGTATTTGATACAGCGAATCAAGAAGCTTGACTCGATATCCTGCTGCACACTCATCTAGGGCATCGATACATATGAATGTGCGCTTTTCGGAAGAGGTAGTCTGCAGCATCTTCAATATATCGGAAAGCTGTGGTCCCCGTCCACCAATGACCTTTTTCTGCTTTTCATAGGCTTTTACTATTTCCCCTGGTACCTCTTCCAGCCCGCCCACAACCTGCTTCAGCAGGGCGCCCAGCATGTTCGTCGATGACTGCTCGTTTTGGGCGGCAAAGTCAAAGTAAAAGCACGCAACAGCGACATTTTCTCCTTCGGCATGATCGCACAACCTGTCTATCACCAATGAGCTAACATCGCGGCATGTTAGCATTTGACGCTTTTTTTCCACTTCCGGGGTTCCTCCTTGTTACCAAATATAAGTCTTGCCGACCCCCGGATTTCCATAGCAAAACAAAACTGCATCATCGGATTCGTGTCTCCCACTACTAGCGCACCAGCTTCTAAACTCCTCGGTTTGTAAGAGCCATTCCCCTACATCTTCAACTCGGCGGTCCTGAATGCCCTGGTGCCGTAACCTGGGCTCTAGTGGCGATAACCAGGTCAAGGTTTGAGACCGCTCATCGGGGATGGTACAGTTGTTCCACACGTTATTATACGAGTCGATAGTATTGAAGGAGTTCATATTATCTTTGTTGTCCGAAAGTGGTGGAGGAGAGGTGATTGAGTTGGTCGGTTGATGGCATTGCTTGGAGCTGAATAAAAGCGGGGTCTTTGTGGAACCTCATGGATACCTGAGCGCCGTCCAATCAACCTACCTCAAATCTGTTCCCACGGCGCCCTGCTTGCGCCTACCATATCGGTAGCAAGAAATGTCATGCCTCTCTGTGTTCTCCTATTGCACCGCACAAACCCCCCCGGCGATAGATGAACATCCACGAACATCCGCGACTGCCTTCGGCAGAATCGGTTTACTTAGCGTACTGTATATACAAGTGCATCAATCCTTATGAATCGGTTAGTCGAAGAACTTGCATATCGCCTCACCTAAAGCAGCACTGCATATTCCCTCGTGATGTCGGTAGAGGCCGGATGCTCTTCCCAAGCTCTGTGAAGATCGGGACCGTGGTTTTTGATATTCATCGCGACCGCCAAACACTGCACCTGCCCGGCACAGCATGGCGCAGTGCTAAGGTAGGTTACTGCATTTGCCATAACCTACCCCATCTTTCCAATGATCAAGAAGTAAATTCGTCGAAGCTAGATATAGTCCGACAATAAAGTTAAGTAATTCAAAGAACCTTGAAGGTGCTGATGAATAGCCTCTCATCGGAGCCCAGCATAATTCCGTATTGAAGATTTACCACTAGACTGACTAGCTTCGGCATCAGAGTAAATTACCGATGGCCTTTTATTATATCGTATCCAGAACTCAAACAAAACTACTATGTTAATATTAGTACAGTATGCATATAGAAAAAACCCAAACCCTTCTTTAGTCTGTTCCTAGAAACCGCTCCAATTGACCGCCATTATCTCCAAGCAGATGGCACAGTTATACCCACTATTTCCTCTGTAACTTTCTAATGCTGTCACAGATTGTCACTCGTCTAATTTAGTCTTCGAATGGTATTTTTACAAAGCATACAATACGACTCAATATGATACAATATGCTAGCTTACCGTAAACCTACCAGGAGCTACTAGCCGGGCTAATATACAAACGCCTTTGACTTCAATGAAGAGGCAAAAGGAGGGGCCACCCATGATCCACAAATGAAAAGACAATCCAATTTGAGTTTCAGGGCACACGATTAACCTCCGGAATCGTGGACAGGAACCTGGCCACTCAGTAGAGCCCTCCTATGGACAATCCTCTTCATATGATATGCTATTAAAGTCTCATGTTCAAGTATTTTGTCCAACCATCCTCTAATTTAGCGATCTAAAATCCCCTTGTTGTAAGGAAACTTAATTTATCAACACTTTCTACAACATGAACCCCCATAGCTAAAGACACTATTACCCAGTTCCAGATCTTATAGTTCCAGATACTGTTTTCTAGCATCGTGCCTTACGAGTATAATCTACGGTATGGTGTTATTTGGGTACGATATGGTAAAGCATTCTATGGCCTTACTCGAACGCTACTGCCCGTACATGGTGAGGTTTGCTGCCTAGCTTTAGAGATCAATATGGATTTGCTACGCTTGATTTGAGCATCTGAGAGAATGCCGGGGGAAGGAAAGCAAAATTGTAGTGGGCAATAGGAAACCTGGGAGAATGGGATATCCCTCTCACTTCTCTCGTAAATAGGTATTCTACAGCACCCTGGGTAGTTCGCTTACTCGAAAAGATGTGAGTAGATACCGGATAAACTTAAATAATCTGTTGTGCACCTATCTACTATTCGCAAGTACAAGCCGGGATATCGGTCATTTCAGTTACTTAGTAGTTATCAAAAGAAGCTGAGATTACAGAAACATCTGTGGAGCCCTATTAGAGACTCGGAGGCAACCTTCGTAGCGTATTAAGGAGACCAAGCTGAGTGTGGGCCGATTGGAGAGAGTGTTCCAAAATAGGCTGAGTACTACTCTCGAATATCGCGCTCCATGCAGATGATTTGCTTCTAGTATCATGGACAATGGGCTAGCGATATAGCGAGTTTTTCGGGTTTATACGGTAGTTGTAGAACTATCATAGCTTCTCGGAGGGAAAGATCGTGGCTAGGAGGTTGATATCACAACTATTAGGGGAGGGTTGAGGTTTTTGGAGTAAGGTAGTTATGATATAATTTCTAGCTATGATAGCCCTATCAATTGAATTTTGTTTTTGCCCTGTTAAAAGAGTTCGGGAATTTAATCTAGGTGGTATCATAAGTTACATGCAGAGCACTGTATAGAAGAAGAGAGGGTTTCGCGATATCCCAAAGGAGGAAACCTATCAGGCGGGGATACCGTAAATCGACAGAAAGTGATGTATCTTGAGAAAAAAGAAAGGGTGAAATGAATGGGATGAAGCTATGGAGAGGATATAGTAAGATTGAGCTAAAAAACAATCAGAAAACAATCAGAAACCGCGTGCTGATAGAAGGAAAGGAGCAAAATGGATCGGGGAAGGAACCCGGTGGAAAGAGGTTATAAACTCCAGAACCACAAACGACATTAGCAAAATGGATATTCAGCTTTGGAAATTATACTGGCCTTCTCAAACAAACTCAGAGTTGTCATTCCCAATGTCTTCTAAAATTTTCTCTTCGTTGTCTTGAGCTTCGTGATGTCCATCGCCCTCATTCCCATCACCATTCCCTCCCTCTTTCATATCACTATTTTTGTCTTGACCCTCACCACAGCGGTCACCGTCATCAATCCTATCCATCCTAGCCTTCTTTCTAGCCACCCCTTTTCTACTCCCCCTTGCATCCCACCTCCTCCTCTCAGCCCTATCTCTCTCCCACTCTACCCACTTCCCAATGCCCCTCGCAATCTCCCTCTCCATACCCTCCTCCTTGCCCATACCCCTCATCTCTGCAAGTGGGTAATTACCATACAGCGCGCCAACCACCCTCTCCAACCCACCTAGCAGACAAAACCCCTGAACAATACACCTCATCCCCAGAAACTTCCAGAAGCAATCCTGATTCTCACCTTCACCTTCACCCTCACCCTCACACTTAACTTTGCGCTCACCACCTTTAACCAACTTCACCGTGGGAACCTCCATAAAGAACCCCACAACCTCACTTAGGTCTTCGCGCTCCTCGTCTGATAAGGTGGCATGCTTAAATCCCTTGACAAAGTCCACGCACCAACCAAAGTAGTCATCAGCCGTGAGTTTAAACCCATCCTGTATCCTATCCAGAGATGCAGAAATCGAAACACTCCAATTCTCAATACAATCCAGTAATCTCCAGAACTGTAGGAGGATAATCTTTCTCTTTGTTCCCTCTATCCCACAGTACACCCTCTTCCCCATCCCCTTATGCTTCGCATCACCTTCAATCTCGGAGAAGCACCGATCGATCAAGTGAACAACGTAACACCTCTGCTGTAGCCAAGAAAAGTACTCTCCGGATGTGAGGTCCTCGGAAAGCGCCTCCGCACCATCGTAACTCTCGGCAATGGCCTTCGCAAAGAGAGGGTGTAAATACGGATCCGCGAAGAGTAACTTTTGAACGGTCGGCGGGCGCGGGGAGGTATGGAAGTTGTGAGCCGAGTTGAAGACGGTGTCGGTGATGGCGTTGCTGGTCTGGATGTCGGTGCGAAGAGTAGGGTGAGTCGTTGAGAGGGTGAGGAGGGCGGAGATGGAAGTTTCGGAAATGATCTTGTGACGGAGGGGTGTTGGAAGGGTGGTTAGGCTGAGGGGGAAAGGAGGACGGGGGTTTGGGGGGAGGAGGTATTGATGAGGTTGCGGGGTGGGAGTTGAGTGAGGTTGGAGGGAGGGGGGAGAAGGAAGAGGGGAAGAAAGAGGAGGAGGAAGGGGGTCTTCTGAATCCGGAGGGGAGTCGCGTGGAGGCTCGGGATGCGGGGGAGAAGAAGGAAGCGGCTGTGGAGAAACGCTGCTACCCACCGTAGGTGTTGAGGGGAAAGTAAGTGGAGGCATGTTTCCGTCTCAAATTCCCAGAAGCCGGTAAAGTTCGTTGCCTGAGCCTGCGAGTGAGATTTTGTGAAATAACCCCACGAAGTTGGACCTGAGGAAAATTAGGAACAAGCAATTATGGCTGCATGGGACTGGGGGAAAAACTCTGGGGTGAGTTCCTTGCGGTGTGACAAACACTGGATTAGTCCTCTAGGGAAGGCGTAGGCATGCGCAATCGAAAAATGAGAACCACGCTAGCCGGATTGGTAGACAGGAAGGGAGGTGTGGGGTGGGCGAGGAAGGACGTGGCCCGTTGCTGCCATGTACTCTACGAGCACAAGTACCCCCAAATAGTACTTGAACACGGGGATCATGAATTTGTATGGCAGATTGCCTGTGCACATCCGAGCGCCCATACTAAATTCGGGCATAAATGTTCTGATATTTCTTGAGGGGTAACTATATATCACTTACCTTAGGATTTCACGGCGATAAGGATCGATATAGTACTAGATAAGGGGCGAGCGGTTTTTAAGTTAGAACAACTCCTGAAGAGCTGCAGATCTACGGTGGAAATTCTGGGGTGTTTGATGTCAACTGAAATAAAGCTTAAGATAGGATAGGCTACAAGATATAGCTGCAAAAAAGCGCTGGCGCGATGTGTCTTTCAATTCACTGAATTGACATGATAGATGCGCGCCGTTAAATAACCTAACATGAATGACTTCAAGCACAGTATGTGTTTCAAGGTCCCCCTCAAGGTCTAAAGCAAAGGAAATACCCCTTGCACCTATACGCTAATATTCTAATCCTGCCTGTATAAACTATACACCCCTGTTATCCTAAAAACGAAACATTATCATACATGTGCAAGGTAAACTAATTGATAGAGTACGGCCGCCGTTGCACCACCCCGTTGAACAGTTCCGTGACACATGCCTCACGAATCTCGCCACGACCACCGCCATCAAATTCGTCCACACTTTTCTCCCGCTTACATCTAACAGTTCTAGGTGGCCATAGTTACTAAAGCGCTCTCCATAATTCGAGTATACAGTTAGCGAAGAATTTGGGACATTTAAGGTTTCATACAAACCAATCCGGTATCAAGTTTGCTAGAAATTAGGGGAAATAGCAACTCATCACTACCGGTATAGAAAGTAGAGCTTAATGGGTTTCTGGATTGACCGAATCTATCACCTATATGTGGTTTGTGCTGGAAAGAGATTAGGTTTTAAAGCGGTAAGAGGTCGAACTTGATGATGAGGCTAGTTGGAGAATTTTCAGACCATCAACAGAACAGTAAGGGATTCTATAGCGGTAGAAAATCTGAAAAATAAAATAAAAATGGGATGCTAACTAATTCGCCAGGGTACTCCTGGTGGAGGCATACTCTAGAAGGGAAACGAAAACGGTGATTAGCAGGAGGTGGCGTTGAAACGGAAGGAGTAGGTTGGGCGGGGGAGAGAGGAAGAGCGCACCAGCGGTAATGGCATGTTTATGGAGCTGTTGCGATTCTTGGGAAATAGTGGATAGGTTATCCATACTTAAAGAGGGGGAGGAGGGGGAGGTCCTGTGTGGCTTAAGCCGTGCTGGGCAGTAGGGGCTGTCGCGAAGTTATTAGCCCCCTATGCAGCTCTCAGCAGCCAACCAGGGTGGTGTTTAACCTTATTTGCACTGCTTGGCGGGGCTGACGTCCCGTCTGAGTGGTATTATCACCGCGTCCTTGTGGCTATTCGAAGGAGCCTACTGGGGTGGCTTTCGGCCATCCTCATCTACCGGTAGGTTGCTAGGGTTGACGTCGTTTCGTCTGCGTAGTATTTTACTACAATAAAATCAGCACAAGAGACTGGTGTTTGGCCATCCTTATCCGGCTATTTAAGCTTGGCGTCGCCTGGGTAGTGCTCTCACCACTGCCTCGTGCCCATTCTCAGTAGCACGACAGAGTAGTGCTTGGCCATCTTCATCTGGATCGTTGCGGTTGACATCAACTCTTCCGAGTAGTATTTTCACCACTCTTTTGTGCCTTCTAGCAACGCAATAGGTTGGCGTTTGGCTGTACAAATTTGGTTCATCAGGGCCCGCGTCGTTCTTTCCGACTAGTATTTTCACCACTTCTTTATGCCCACCCTAAGCAACAAGACAGAGTGGTGTTGGGCGGTACTTATAGTATCTAGTTTGTCTGGGTATTCACTTCGCCCCATCCGAGTAGGATATCCCCTACTTCCCACGCCCATCCCCGGCAGCCCACACGAGAGATATATTGCTAACGGTTTTTTTGGTTGATGTCGCAACCTTTCACCTCTACCAAACCAGCTACAGTCTCCTCAATCCCAAGCATAGATGCACAGTGTAGACCACTGAGTAGGAAATTTTATCCAAATCAACATTGTAAAAATACCGCCCCTGTTCTTTCGAGAGGATTTCGTGGGTCTGTAGCTACGTAGCCGTCAAATAACTTTAGCGTAAGCCGTTCTACGAAACCTAAAGGTTCCCTTTCTACGTGAATTCTCTGATAACTTAAGTAAGTTTCGGCAATTACAGAGTGAGGTGTATCGAAACCTCAGGATGAGCCCAGAGGTGCTTTTTAAGGGTAGGGTGGATTAACCGGATAGCGGAAGCCCCCCTTGTCAACAAGTCCTTGGCAACAGGCTAGCAACGTCCTAATTCAAGGAATATTGTTGCTATTGAGATTTGGCGACCCAATCTCGACTACTAGGGCGTGGAATAGTTCACAGGCCTTCAATCTCGCAACCCAAGCCGCCGGTCATTGCGTTGAGCTTTCGCAGTCTGCGATTTGTCGTTTCCTGCACCATCGCACCGATATCCAGCGAAACTAGCGAGAATCTAGATATGTATCTGTCAGTGGATAACTTGAGGAGCTTCCGGAGTGTCATTATACATTTCAGAAATATCTTCTGGAATTCTCTCCAGGAGGTCTGCCTCCAGGTTGCTTTCCGTCTCATCCCGGATTGTGTCCTCCTCCTGCTTTGTATAAAGGTATCTAATGGCACTACCCTTGGGTGCGATGCGTATAGTCATTACTCTTCCCTTCCGAAAAGACCTTCCCGAACTCTACCTGAATGTGCTGTCTTCCGGTTAAGAATATTCGAACGCCTGGAGACTCTCGGAGGATATGGTAGAGCGAATCAAGAAGCTTGACTCGATGTTCTGTAGCACGCTTATCCGGAGCGCCAGTGCATATGAATGTACCTTTTAGGAAGAGGTGGTTTGCAGCATCTTCAAAATATCGGAAAATTGCGGTCCCCGTCCACCAATCACCTTTTTCTAGTCTTCACAGGCTTTCGCTATTCTCTCAGACACCTCTCCCAGTGCGCCCACAACCCGCTTCAACACAGCACCAAGCATACTCGTCGATGACTGATCTTTCTAGGTAGCGGAGTCAAGGTAAAGACATTAAACGGCGACACTTGGCCCGCTCGCCTCATCGCACAAGCTGCCTTTTGCCAATGAGCTAACATCACGGCTTTTCAGGACTTGCCCCTTTCATCCTATTCCTCGAGTCTCGTCCCTATTACTTAAGTTTTGCCGACCCCCGGATCTCCATAGCAAAACAAAACTGCGCTGTCGGATTCACCTCCCAGACTGCAGGCATACCCGCTTCTAACTTCTTTGGTTTGGAGAATCCATTCCCCTAGATTCTCGACCCGTCGGTCTTGAACTTCCTGGTGCCACATCCCGAGCTCTAGTGGCCATAACAAGTCAAGAATTAAGACCGCTCACCGGAAATATTACAGTTGCTCTACGCCTTATTGTTTGAATTAGTAGTATTGAAGGAGTTGGTATGAGGTATCTTTGCGGTTCGGAAAGTGGTAGAGAATAAGTGATTGAATGAGTTAGTTGATGGAATAGCTTGGAGCTGAAGAAATTCGGGGCATCGGTGGACAGCATAGATACCTAAGCACCGCCCAATCACCCTCCTTGAGCCTACAGTACTGTTCGGTGGCTGCCTTGGTATATATACAAGCACATGAGGCCTTATAAATGGAGCTATCGAAAAACTCACATATCACCTAGCTAAAAGCAGCGAAGAAGAGTCCTTCAGGATGTGGACAAAGGTCGGAAAGCTCTTCCTCCTCCCTCCTATTAGGTTCCGTGGATACGGGGACTGTGCGTTTTGATATTCATCACAACCGCCAAGTATAGCAGAGTGCTCATATATCCCAGCGCAGTGCGATGTCATGGTACTGTAGGAGCTAGAGCAACTATACCATATGCTAGGAAATTAGAGTTGCTTCTCCTGGTATATTCTGGTGGTTTTTTTTGCTTTTTTATTTGTTCTGGAGAGCTGGTTTTTTTTGGTGGGCTCTTGTTCCCTTTTCCAGAAGAGGAAGTTTTGGACTACCTGACACATAGTCCAACTATTCACTTTTTACGATAGGTTATAGCCTTTGCCATAATCTGCTCCGCTTTTCTATCGATCGAAAAGTTCTGTGAAACCAAATTACGTCCATACGGCTAACTAACCTAAGTAGTAAATTTAGGAGTCCCTGGGTGTCCCTGTCGGAGCCTAGGATAACCCAGGATCAAAGACCTACCACTGGAATAATTGGCTGGGGCTGCAAAGTAAATCACCGGTGACACCCTGAATACTTTACACCCTGAACATAAACCCCCTACTCGGATTAGAACCATAATATTATGTGCAAAAAAAGGAAAATCCCCACCATGCTCTAATCTGTTCATACAAAGTGCTACGCTTGACCGCTATTATCTTCAAGCAGGTGACTTAGTTATCACTTTTTATTCCTCTGGGTTTATAATCCCGTCACAGACTGTCACTCGCTCAAGTTTAGTGTTCGAATTGTAATCTTACATAGCATACCATACGATTTAACACGATACAGCATGGAAAACTACGGTAAACCCACCAGGAGCTATTAGCCAGCTGATTACAAACCCTTTTTAATCCCAACAAAGATGTAAGAGGGGGGGTTACACAGGCCCACAGAAGAAAACAAATCACAATTTCAGTTTTTAAATACACTATCAGCCTCCGGTATCGGGGGCAAGAGCCTCATGGATCTAACTTGGCTCCTCAGCGTCGCCCTCCTACACACAACCCTCCTCATATGCTGCCGAAGCCTCATCTTTAAGCCTTTTGTTCAACAATCTTCGAATTTCTGCCGGTCGGGGATCTAAAATTAGTTGAGTGTAAGGAATCTTAATTTATCGGCATTTTCTCCAACATGAACTCCTATAGTGGGGGGGCTCTTGCCCGGCATCAACTTCTATAGTCCGAGATACCGCCTTCTAGTGTTATACCTTACGGCTATAATTTACGATATCTTGGGCGTCGGTTAATTACAAGAGATAATGTACGGTATTACTCAAAGCTACTGTCCTAGGGGAAGGCAAGACTTTCATGCCTGGCTTGGGAGATCGTACGGGTTCGCGGCGCCTGGTAGATTGCCATGAGAAGAAAGGAACTGTAGCGACCAGAAAGAGACTCGGGGAGAATAAAATATCCCAACTTGCTCGTAAGTCGATATTACGTAGCGTCGTAGTCTGTCCAATTGCTCTTATCAAATCAAGGTAGAATACCGGATATACTCAAAAACTCGTTATACACCTAGTTACTATATGCGGGCAAGGATATCGAGCGTTTAAGTCACATACTTGTGACCAAAAGGAGGAGAGATTACGACAACGATTGCTAAGCCCTATTCAATTCGGAAAAGCAACCTTCGTAACGTATTCAGGGACCGAGTTGAGTGTGGGCTAATTGGAGACAGTATACCAGCATAAGTTGGGACTGCTCTCTGAAATGGCACGCCGTGTAAGTCTAAGACGATGCAGAAGGGGTTGGTGACACAGCGAGTTTTTTTGAGTTTATACGATTCTTGTAGAATAAGAATCGATTTTACAGCTAAGACTTCTTACTGCATTTGTTTTCCTTGAGAAAGACTAGAAGGTGCGGACAGCCTTCCAACCTCACCTTTAAGCTCACGCCTAGTGGACGTTCCAGATAAGCATGATCTTCATTAAGCAATGCCCATAGTGGGGACCAATCACCATAGTACCTTAATTAATAGCTAACTGTGATGTCGCTTTTCATGAATATCATTAATGCTTGCAGCGTATATCCCTCCATCTGTATTTAAACCCTCCTATCAAGTCTTAGAGGGGGGGAAAGGGAAAAAATGAGTGATAAATGTGCCAAAAGGATTTATAACAAGAAAATAATAAAAATTAATATTACAGTATAGTGATAATTTTAAGCAAAATCAGTTTATCTCAATATAATAGTAAGTCATTCCACCAACGCCAAAATATAGATTATAAACAGGGACTCAGAAATCCTGACTCGACTGCATGTGGAAATTCGTACAGAGGTCTGGAGGGGCATGTGATCAGCATGCGCATTTCGATCGTCCATGACTTCCTTCGACTAAAAGAAATATTCAAAGTGAGTTTCTATGGCAGGGTTATTCCAGAAGGAAAAGATAGACGGTAATTACCACAAAGCGGTGGTTGAAGATCCGGGGGGAGGTTGGGCAGGTGTAAGGGGAAGGATGGGGTGGTGGCGATAGACATGCTTAAGGAGCAATTGCGGTCCCGGCGGAAATGGTGCATATGTTATCCGAATTCAAAGGAGGTAGGAAAAGACGTCTTAGCAGGATTAGGACATGCAGGGGGTGACAGACGGCGGGGGTTGTCGTGACCTATCACCCCCGCTGGGACTCTACAGCCAAGGGCGGTGTTCAACTTAATTTGCGCCGCTTGGCAGGGTTGAGGTCGCCCTGTTCGAGTAGTATTTTCACCACTCCCTCGTGCCCATTCCCAAGAGCACAATCGAGTGGTGTTTGGCCACACTGATCTGGTTTGTCGGGGTTGACGTCGTCCCGTCTGAGCAGTATTCTCACCACTCTCTCGTGCCCTTTAAGAGCTGCCCGCCAGAGTGGTGTCTGGCCCCATTCATTAGGTTTGTCGGCGTTGACGCCCTCCCGTCCGAGCAGTATTTTCACCACTCCCTCATGCCCATTACAAGTAGCAAGACACAATGGTGTTTGGCCGTCCTCATCAGGTTTTTCGGGGTTGACGTCGTCCCGTCCGAGTAGTATATGCACCACTCCTTCGTGCCCATCCGAAACAGCGCAACAGAGTGGTGTTTGGCCGTACCGACCTGGTTTGTTGGGATCGACGTCGTCCCGTTCGAGTAGTGTTTTCACCACTGCCGCGTGCCCATATGAAGCAGCAGCAGACAGTGGTGTTAGATCGTTCTGACCTGGTTCGTTGGGGTTGACGTCGTCTCGTCTGAGCAGTATTTTCACTATTCCCTTGTACCCATCCTGAGCAGCACAGAACAGTGGTGTTTGGCCGTACTTATCTGACTTGTTGGGGTTAACATCGTCCCGTCCGAGCAGTATTTTCACCACTCCCTCGCGCCCACCTTGGACAGCACAATAGAGTGGTGTTTGGCCGGACTCATCAGGTTCATTGGGGTCTACGTTGTTCCGTCCAAGTAGCATCTTCACCACTTCCTCCTGCCCATTCCCACAAGCCCACGAGAGTGGCGTTCGGCCACCCCTATCAGGTTCATCGGGATTGACACCGTCTCGGTCGAGTAGGATTTTCACTACTCCCTCGCGCCCCTTCTTAGAGGCACACAAGAGCGGTGTTCGGCCGCCAGCATCAGGTTTGCCTGGGCTGACGTCATCCCGTTCGAGCAATATTTTCACCACCCCTTCGTGCCCATTCAAAGCAGCACAAGCGAGTGGTGTTTGGCCGAACTTATCTGGTTTGTCAGGATTGACGTCGTCCCGTTTGAGTAGTACTTTCGCCACTCCCTCGTGCCCGTTCTCGGCAGAACACCAGAGCGGTGTTCGGCCGTCGTTACTTGGTTTATCGGGGTTGACATCGTCCCTTCCGAGCAATATATTCACCACCTCTTCGTGCCCATTCAAAGCAGCACAAGCGAGTGGTGTTCGGCCGTCCACATCTTGAATGTTGGGGCTGACGTCGTCCCGCCCGAGTAGTATTTTCACCACTCCCTCGCGCCCATACCTGGTAGCACACCAGAGTGGAGTTTGGCCGTACATATTTGGTGTGTCGGGGTTGACGCCGTCCCGCCCGAGTAGTATCTTCACAATTTCCTCGTGCCCCTTCTCAGCGGCCCAACAGAGTGGTGTTTGGCCGCACTGACCTGATTTGTCGGGGCTGACGTCGTCTCGCTCAAGCAGGATTTTCACCACTCCCTCGTGCCCATTCTCAGCAGCACGGTAGAGTGGTGTTTGGCTGTACCGATCTGGTTTTTCAGGGTTGACGTCGTCCCACCCGAGTAGCATTTTCACCACTCCATCGTGCCCACCCCAGGCAGCATAGCAGAGTGGTGTTTGTCCATAGTTATCTAGTTTTTCAGGGTTGACGTCGTCCCGTCCGAGTATTATTTTCACCACTCCCTCGTGCCCATTCAAAGCAGCATAACAGAGTGGCGTTCGGCCGTCTCCATCAGGATTATCGGAGTTGACATCGTGCCGTCCAAGTAATATTTTCACCACTTCTTCGCGCCCATTCAAAGCAGCACAACAGAGTGGCGTTTGGCCGTCCTCACCAGGTCCGTCGGGATTGACATCGTCCCGTCCGAGTAGTATTTTCACCACTCCCTCGTGCCCATTCAAAGCAGCACAACAGAGTGGCGTTTGGCCGTCCTCACCAGGTCCGTCGGGATTGACATCGTGCCGTCCAAGTAATATTTTCACCACTTCTTCGCGCCCTTTAAAAGCAGCACAACAGAGTGGCGTTTGGCCGTCTCCATCAGGATTATCGGGATTAGCATCGTCCTGTTCGAGTAGCATTTTCACTATTCCCTCGTGCCCACTCTCTGAAGCCCAGCAGAGCGGTGTTCGGCCGTATGCATCAGGTTTATCCGGGTTGAGATCGCCCCGTCCGAGTATTGTTTTCACTAGTTCCTCACCCCCATTCCCAAAAGCCCAATCGAGTGGTCCTTCGTTAAACTCATATAGTTCGTCGAGGTTGACGCCTTCCCGTCCGAGTAGCATCTTCACTATTTCGTAGTGGCTATTCCAAAAAGCCAACCCGAGTGGTGTATCGCCATCAACATCTCGTTCGTTGGGGTTGACATCGTCCCGTTCGAGCAGTATTTTTACCACTCCCCTATGCCCACGCTTAGCAGCCCAACAAAGGGGTGTTCTGTCCCCGTCGGTTTTATTGGGGTTGATGTCGCTCCTTCCGAGCAGTATTTCCACCACTCCCTCGTGCCCACCCTGAGCAGCCCACACGAGAGGTGTAATACCGGCACAGTCTTCTCCGTTTATATCACAACTTTCCACCGCTACCAAGCCAGCTACAATCTCATCAATCCCAAAGATAGATGCCCAGTGTAGACCACTGAAAAGGTAGGGTTCACCGGATTCAGCAAAACTCCAACCCGCCTCTTGTTCGACGAGCATGTCAGCAGATATGTGGTTACTGCAGTCTTCAAATAACTTCAGCGCAAGCCGTTTCGCGCAACCTGAAAGGTCCCTTTTCGCGTGCACCCCCCAATATAGAGAAGAATATTCGAGAAAAGGTGTGATTCGGAAATCGGGGTAGTCATCGATCGGAAGAGCCCTGATCTGCTGCGAATCCAGATAACTCAAGCAGGTTTCTGCAATTGTCGAGTGAGCTGCCCCAAAAAGTTCGGGACGAGCCCGGAGGTACTCTTGAAGGGTATAGTGGATTAACCGGATAGTGGAAGCCTCCTTGTCCACCACAACAAGTCCCTGGCAACAGGATAGCAATGTCCCAATTGAAGGAACATTGTCGCTATTGAGATCCGGCGACTCTATCTCGACTGCTAGGGCGTGGCACAGTTCGTTGGGCTTCAAGGGCCGCTCCGCGTGCGAGATCCACATCAAAGTGGCCATACCAAGCCTCGCTTTCCTTTCCCCTTGTCCCTTTATCCGATCCAGAGTTGCGCCATAAGCATCCCCCAGCCCCAAGCCATCGGTCATCGCATTGAGCTTTTGACGCCTATGATAAATTGTTGTTTCTTGCAGGATCGCATCGATGTTCAGCGAGACCAACAGGAATCTAGATATGTATCTGTTAGTGGATAACTCGAAGTAGCTTCCGAAGAGTCGTTGCTTATACATACATTTCAGAAACATCATTAGGAATTTTCCTCAGGATGTCCGCCTCCAGACTGCTGTCCATCGCATCAGGGTCCGTGTCTTCTCTCAGTCTAGCACGAAGATATCCGATAACATCATCTCTCTTAGGAGTAATGCGTATGGTCGTTAGTTTTCCAGGAATACGCCTCCCAATTTCATCCTGAATATGCGGTCTTCCCGTCACAAATATCCGAGTTCTCGGAGACTTTTGGCGTATTTGGTGCAGTGAATCAAGAACCTTGATTCGATGTTCTGGCCCACATTCATCCAGTGCGTCTATGCATATGAATGTAAGCCTTTCGGAAGAGATAGTCTGCAGCATCTTCAAAATATCCGAAAGTTCCGGTCTCCGCCCACCAATAACTTTTTTCTGGTTTTCATAGGCTTTGGCTAGTTCCCCTGGCACCTCTTCCAGCCCGTTTACAACCTGTTTGAGCAGAGCGCCCAGCATGCTCGTGGATGGCTGCTCTCGTTGGGCGGCGAAGTCAAAGTAAAAGCACGCGACCGCGACATTCTCTCCTTGTGCCCGATCGCACAACCTGTCTATCACCAATGAACTAACATCATGACTTGTCAGCACTTGCCCTCTTCCTTCCACTCTCGAGGCCCTTCTTACCATATAAAAGTCTTTCCGACACCCGGATCTCCATGACCAAACAAAACTTCCCCATCGGATTCATCTCCCCCACTACCGGCGCACCATCTCCTAAATTCCTCTGTTTGTAGAAGCCATTCTCCTACACCTCCGACTCGACGCTCTCGAATGTCCTGGTGCCGTAGACTAGGCTCCAGTGGCGATAACCAGGCCAAGAGTTGAGACCGGCCTTCGGTATAGTTCCACACGTTATTATAAGAGTTGGTAGTATTGAAGGAGTTTGTATTAGCCATCTTTTGTTGTTTTAAAAACGGTGGAGGATAGAGGATAGATGATTGAGTTGGTCAGTGGATGAAATCGCGAGGAGCTGAAGAAAAAAAGGAGCCTTGGTGGAAAGTCATGGATGTCTCAGCACCGCCCAACCAAGCTCCCACAAATCTGTTCCCACAACTCTGCTTGCGCCTACCGTATCGGTAGCAGGAAGTGCCACGACTCTCTAAGTTCATTTCTGTGGCGCAGCATAAATCCTGCGTTGTAATGGACGAATACCTGAGGCCGTCTCCGAAAGAATCGGTTTGCTTGGTACCTAATAAGTTTATCAATCCTTCTAAATTAATCCGTGGAAGAATTTACATATCACCTACCGTAGCTTCAGGTGGCACTGTGCATTTCTCCATGATGCCGATACAGGCCGGGAAGCTCTTCCCCCAAGCCCGCACAAAGTTTAGTGAAGCTCGAGACCTTGCTTTTTGATATTCAATAGGACTGCCAAATCCGGTACTCATGCAGTGCAGTGCAGTACAGCGTAGCACAGCACAGCACAGCACAGCACAGCTCCGCGCTGTCACGGTAGGCTGCCACACCCACCATAATCTACCCCATCTCTCCCATGACCGAGTGGAAAATTCGTCAGGACTAGATACCGTGCGGCAGCTAAGCTAACTAGTAATTCAAAAAGCCCTGAATATGCTGATGAATAGTCCCTCATCAGAGCATAGGATAAATTCCTGACCCAATATTCACCACTAATCTAACTAGCCAAGGAGATAGAGCAACCTCTAGCGACCCCTAGTGTATCCTACCCAAAATATTGTACAAACAAATTATTATCATTACCGATAATACAGTATGTGCAAAAAAAGCCTTAACCCCGCTTCAGTTTGCTCATACACACTGCAGCACTTGAGCGCTATTATTTCTAGGCGGTAACTCTGTCACTGCCACTCATTCCCCGTTGTACCGCCATCACAAACTATCACTTGTTCAAGTTTCGGGTTCTAGCGGTAGGTTTAACTATAGTGCTAGTATACAACAGAACACAAGACGACACAGCACATCAACCTACCACAAACTCACCACACACCATCCAAGCCAGCACAAAAAAACACTCTAGGCCTCAATAGAGATACAAAAGGGAGAGAGTGTTTACGCGTAGCGCACGTAGAAGGAAAACAAAGCTAAATTTAGTTTCCCTCTTTCTCTTTTTATCTCTCATACACAATTAACTACGTATGACACGGTACTGTACTGTACACAACCAGCCCCTAGCACCTTTGACGAATAATATTACAGATCCAATTTAGCTCCACCTCAACAGCGCCCCCGTAGACACAATACCCCTCATCTCCTACCCGCCCCAAGGCCATATATGCATATGTCTTTTCTCCAACCATCCCATAATCTCTACAGGCAGACGATCCAAACCCGCCTATTCTATAGGAACTTACAGCGCTCTATCAGCACTCCCAACGACTAAACTCAAATTACAAAAGACACCACCACCCAGCACCAACGTCCACATCCCGAGCTACCATTTCCCAACATCGCACATTCCAGCTGTAATTCACAGTGCCATATCAGTCCCTACAACACGACAGCGTACCATATCATTCGCACACTACCCATCACTTCAAGTTTACACCTGGACTTAAGCCAGCCACAAGATACCACAAGCCGAAACGCTTTACCCCAACCCAGCAGCTCCGGTATGACAACTTCAGTAGTCTAATACCAAATAACACCCCACAACTTAAACATTAAGCTTCCCAGAAGCAGCCAAGCTCACCAGCTTATAATTATTACCACACTCCACCACCACCACCTTCCAGATTCAGCAGAAACAATACCGGTAGTTAAGCTCGATATTTGCACACTAAACTCTAATACTGAAACGAATCATTCCAACACCACAGTACTACACAATACTGTATCATACCAGGTGTCACTCACCCAACCTATACCCCCCGACAAACAAACAAAAACAAAAACCAACCCTCGCGTCCAACTTTAAATTCCCAAAATTCCCAAATTTAATCAGGAATAAGGTATGATACGCTAACCTCTTCTCGGAAGGAAGGAAGGTGTATAATTCGGTTTTTCTGTCGGGCAATTATTTGAGTGAGTGATATAATAGATTAGAACTTACCTATGGATTTTTTTGTTATTATTATTATTATTATTAAATTTTTCACCCAAAGTCACAGAGAAAAAGTCGCTCTCTTGATTGGAGTTTGGAATTCGAAAATGTTGCGCATCTTCATTAAATGGCCAACTGCCAAATGGTTCAGGTCATTAATTTCATTTCGTTCAGTAAAAATTTAATAAAAATAGGAAAAGTCATTGGACGCCTCGCAAAAAGGGTCCCCTACAAAATTGCAAGAGGAATTACTATTAAGACTTTTTCTCGAAAGCTGATGATTCAGCATGCCTGGATTTTCCGAGAACTTTAGGCGGAGGGTAGCCCTTGGTTGGCAGGCACAATGCAAGCACTATACGCACAAGTATCCTTCCTCAGTGCGTGTATATTATATTATATGATCCATACTTCACAGCAATACAATACACGAAAAATCGCTATCAATCGGGATATAGTATAGTGCACCCATCTATTTACTATCCATCCATGCATCCATCCATCATAAAGCCATGCATGCAATCCTTAAAATATTTTTAAACGAAAAAGTAGGAAAGAGGAAAAAGTGACACAGGAAACCGGGCTATTTAAGAGAAAGGAAAGGAGAAAAAGAGAAAAAAGGAAGACAATTAACTATTTCCCACCAGCAAGCATCTTCATAACCTCATCCCGATCCCCATCCGACAACTTCGCCATCGCAGCAGCAACACCCCGCAGCGCACTCTTCCCATTCTTTTGCAAAAGTCCTTCAACCTCTGATGCGATTCCGTCCTGGCGTAGGCCCTCAATCTTAGCAAGTACCTCCTTTTTATTGTCCTCGTACCAGGTTGCGACGAGTCTATCGTTGTCGTCAAAGACGGTGGACTCCCCCCCTTCGGCAATGATGAGCGATTTGAGGCGCTCAAGGTTCTCCTCGCGAGTGGAACCGCGATCCGCAAGACTCATCTTCTTGAGGAAGAGCTCCTCGTTCAATCTACGGCGGATGCGCCAGTAAAAGAACCTACGCGCGTGTTGCCATTGTAGGGGTTGGCGGATAGTGCCCTTGGCCATCATGCGGCCTGCGCGGTCGTGCAGGTCGGCGAATTGCAGGGAAATTTGAGTGTAGACTGGCATGAGGAGGTTCTCGCGCTCGGCCATCTTGACTTTGATTTCGGAGGATTCCTCCTGGGAGAGGTTTCCTGAGGCGAGTGTGTGGCGGTATTCAGAGTACACGTTATCAAGCCGGGCCATTGTCTCGAGTTGTTTGTCGCGACGATATTTGATGTTGACGATACCTTCTGGCTCAAGGACACCGGCACGAGCTTCTTCGTCGGCATACATTTCCATCATGCTTGCATTGATAGTAGGATCCACCACGACCTATAGTAATCAGCAAAATGAACCTATGCAAAAGAGGGGAAACACATACCCATGAACCACCACGAAGCTCGCCATAAGGCGGAATGTAGACAAAGATCGGCTGCTCATACTTGACAAGAGCATCGACAATCATAGATCCATACTTCAGCACCTCGTTGTACATATCCCTCTGACCACCGGAGAATCCACGCCAGTTGGCAAGGATCATTAACGGCAATTGCTCTCCGTGATTGAAGTCGCTGATAGCTTGAGCAGTCTTGAATGCAGAGTTAGGATACCAGACCTGACCAGCCTCAAGCGAGACCATCTCCGTAGAATCGGGGTTGGCGGGATCGGCAGGAGTGACGTTCTCAACTGAGCGGGTTTCAACAGCAATAACACCAATGGGGATGCCAGCAATGCGAGCACGGCCGACAACAACGGTCCTAGCCCATCCGCTAAGAGTCTCTTGGAAGGATCCCTTATCAAACAGACCAGACAGGTACCCTTCCTCGTCGTCCTTTCCGGCAAGCAGCCATCTAACGTCATAGGCTTCCTTGGTACTGGGAGGGGTATATGCGATATCGCGGTCCCATGGGTCTGGGGAAGGTGAGATAGGAACAGGGGCTCCGCGTCTCTCAGGAACGTATGACATCCACTCAACAATCTTCTGGACACCCTCGAAATCGTCGTTGGCAGTCAAATGAGAGATACCATTGCGGTACATGATCTGCGTACCTCCCAATTGCAAGTTTGAAGTATAAACCTCACGACCAAGCAATTTGTTGATAGCCGGAGCACCAGTAAGAATCTAGAAAACAAATCAGTGAAAATTACTCGTAAAATCACAAAGCGAAAAACTCACGATAGGCTGCCCCTCAATCTGAATTGCACGTTGGCCCAAGCGAACCAAGTAGGCACCAATACCAACGGACCGGCACGTGACAAGGGTGACAGTAAAGATATCTTCGTACGCTCTGCTAGTGGCACCAGCAATCAACCCAGACCCCTTCAAACATTCAACACCCAGCCCATCCTCCTGCCCGATAATAGTCGTAATCTTGTATCTCTCCTCACCCTCCTCAACAATCCGCTCAGTGAGAACCGCCTTAGTCTTCCTGTCGGCAAACTTCTTGTTGACTTCCGGAGTGAAGTAGAGGTACTTAAACCCAGACTCCGGCTTATCCGCCTCATTCCACGCAACCTCGAAATGCGGAATCAATTCCTCCGCCATACCAATTCTAGCACCAGAATTGGCGGATAAGTAAATTCTCGGGATGCCCAATTTTCGCGCAAATTCCGTGCACTTGTGGAAAAATCTATCTTCAGCAGGGCCGAAAGATCCGATTCTGAAGGTGATGTCGTTGGCAATAATGACGAACTTGCGTCCACGAGGGTACTCGGGAGTCTTCGCGGTCAATACCCAACCAACCATGCCATGAGCGTTAGTTCCCGGCTCCCGTTGAACCTCGGCGAGACCACCATTATCATCTAATACCAACTCGCTATACTCTAAGCACTCGGTAAGAGGTGGCATCCTCTCCTTAAACGAGGGAACCTTCTTGGCGGACTTCACCCAGCTCTGATGGAAAGCCTGTCTGAATAGCTCGGGGAAATCATACACATATTGGGTTCCCATAAGATGCGCCTTGTACCTCTTGGGCTGCAACCATTCCTTGGCAGCGTATGGAGTGCTGACAGCACGGAGGTGCATGGATCCAGACTTTGTACCAATGCTATGGAATACCCATTGCCCCTTGTCAGTCTTTCGCTCAGCGTACATCTCAACCTGAATGACATATCCGGACACATTCTGGATTATGACACGAAGGGGGTATGCGAGACCACTCTTAGGGTCGGTACAGATGATACGGATCTCAGCACCGGTGACACGGAGTCTCCAAAGACGTCTTCCGAACCGCTCGATGAACCCACCAAGAGCAGGCTCGATCTCCTCAGGGCTGAGGGGGAAAACGGGAGTGAAATTGATGAAAATGTGGTTAAGATCAGAGTTATTATTTCCAATAATCTCCAAAGCGTCAAGGATGTCATTAACCAAGCGATCGGTCTCGGAAATCAAGTAATCAGCAGTAGGAATCTCATCTCGCAGGCGACCTGGACGAACGACGGCACGAGTAAAGTACCTCTTATCGCTCTGAACCTCCTTACCGTACGCCTCGTAGACGTGGATATTACGGTTCTCAGTGAAGACCGGCTTGATGGTGAAGTTTGATAATCTACCCAGTTCAAGCTGGAAAGCCAACGCAGGTTCGATATGACGAATGCTCTGCTCTTCGCGGTATTCAGGGCCGCGGAAGGTGAAGTACCCAGGATAGGATCCGTCTCTGTGGCCACAGATGAAAGTGATACGACGAACGTTGCGGGAAAGAAGCTCATCCTTGTGATCAGCGACAAGCGGAAGAATTCTCTCCAAAAGGTCCTTATCATCCATGGATTCAGCATCTCGAACAGCTACGTTGCAAACAGCAGACAGAGAATCCTCCTCCTCAGCTTCGAGCGCAGAAAGGGGCATAGACCGCCTTCGCCCTTCAAGATTAGCCATTAATCCACCCCCGGCAGCCTTAGCTCCCTTTCCGAGGGGAATGAGCTCGAGAGCGCGGGCAAGGTACTCCTCGGCTTCGTCAAGGAAGTTAACGGGAATGATAACACCCTTTCGAACGGGCTCGATCTCAGATTTTCCAACCAAGAACGAAAGATCACTAATAGATCCGACACGTTTGAATCCCTCACGCTCAACAGTAGGAGTAGCCGGGGCCGAAGGCTGGGTCATGCCATACTCAGTAACGCCAACCTTCCTTAGCTGAAAGTCCCAAGTGACAATAAACGGAGGTTCAGAGTCCAAATTGTGGTAGTTGACAGCATGTAACTCGTAAGCCCTGTACGCTCGGCGAACATATACCTCCAAAGCAGCCAAAGAAACCCAAGGGTCGGCATGGGCAAAGAAGGTGGGAAGGACATCAAAGACAGTATACTTGGAATCGATAACCTCCTTCAAAGTCTCCTGATGAGGAGTCCTGTGCTCCCATCCAGTCTCACCATATCGTGACTCGACAACGGAAGAGCGAAGGATATGTTCCATCTGAGCGGCTCTCTCTTCGAGAGAAGGCAGAGCACATTGGATAAGGACCTCACGAGCCTTAAGCGCAACCTTAGTCGAAACACGGGACTCCAACTCGGTGAGCTTCTTGAGAATTGGTCGGAAGAATTTAACGATAGGCCCATTATTCGGCTTGTTAGGGCGGTACTCCTCAAGAATTGCCAGGATGAGATTATTCTTGGACGCAATTCTACTGTGAGAAAGGACCGCCTGAACAACCTTATTAATATCGTCCCTATTTTCATCACGAAGTCTAAGAATAACGTCTTCGTCACGAGTATTCGGTCCCTATAAAATATTAGCGCACAATTAAACCCACTCAACCCCAGAATAATAGACTCACCGAGAATAACTTCTCAATACTCCAATACTGCTCCATAAGCCCCAAGAAAACCGACAATTCGTGAACCTTCAACCCCTCGGAATACCGCTCCATGATCTCAATCAACGGCAACAGAGCAGACTTCAAAAGCTCAACATCACCAGCAGCAACATTATCTTCCAAGAATTTGTCCAAGGTCTTACGAAGCTGCTTCGCCGGGAATTCTCCCTTGCGGGACTTGGCCCTCTCAACAACCTGCGAGAAAGCGGCGTCAAGTTTCTGTGGCATTCTGGCATGCAGGGCAGAAAACTGTGCAGCCCATTCTCCGTAAGGAAGCTCGGAGTCACGGAGAACCTGAACAAGCTCCTTGAGAGAGGTGGCCATGATGACCTGGTTGTCGAAACCGTCAATAATATTCTTGAGGACGGTGGTGAGGAGTGTGAATCTCTGTGGCGGCTTGGTGCCGACGACCTGCGCCGGGCCGAAGTCAGGAAGTTGGCCATCGAAGGGAGTAGCGTGCTTGACACGGCTCGGGTCATCCAAAGCTAATATACCGAGGATGTCACCAGCCTCAAGAGTAGATCCCGGCTGCTTGATGAGCTGAACGTGACCGTCTTCCTGTGCAAGAAGCGGCATGTACATCTTCATAACCTCAACTTCAGCAAATGCCTGCCCCTTCTTGACATGCTCTCCGTTCTCGACGAGGAACTTGACCAACTTTCCTGGGGAGGGTGTTCGAAGTTGTGTAGGATCGTTCTCTTGCTCCAACAGGCATGTCTTGCTGTCCACACTAACACGAGTGGCTCCGACCTCCTCCTTCCAGTAGACGTTATGACTACGCCCGCTCAACAAGATTAATAAGCCACCGTCTGACAAGGCCCTCACGCCAACACTGCACTTGGAACCGTTGATGAAAAGATGGTAGGAATCCGCACTTGACCGTGTAGCCGTGAACTTATAACGCTTGCCCTCATAGATGAAGTCGACTGGGAATACTGTCTTAAGGATATCCTTGGCAGGGACTTGACCCCTCTCCAAAGAAGCCTTGTACTCCGTCATGCAAACCTCACTCGCAACATGAGCCTTCGTAACAGCACCGCAGACAACCGCGAGGAAAGTATCCGGTCGCTCAGTGGTAAGCTTGTTGGAGATAAGTTCGTCGAGCCATCCGGTAGTGATAGTGTTATCTTCGAAAGCCGGGGTTTCCAAGAGCTTAATAAGGTACTCGACTGTTGTCCTGAAATCACCACGAATACTCAATTCCTTCAGAGCGACCACCATATGTTTTCGGGAGGCACTACGATTCTCACCGTAGGCGAAAATGTGACCGAACTGTGAGTCGGAGAAGGAATGAATACCTCCAGCGGTGCCGACAGAGAAGTAACCCCACACGTTTGAGGAGGATCGGAAATTCAGCTCGTGCATCATACCGCTGGAAGGCTTGAACCCTTCACCGGGATCCTCGGAAGTGATACGACAGGCAGTGGTGTGACCCTTAGGGGTTGGCCTCCGCTGCGTAAGTTGTGAGCCATCCTTAGAGAAATCGAAATCGATCTCGCCAGTGGACGCCGGATCGACACCGTACAACAGACGAATATCACGTATTCTGTGTAGAGGTAGACCCATAGCGATTTGAAGTTGTGCGGCGGGAAGGTTTACACCAGTAACCATCTCAGTGGTAGGATGCTCGACCTGGAGACGGGGGTTCAACTCGAGGAAGTAGAATTTATCATCCGAGTGAGAATAGAGATACTCGACAGTACCAGCAGAAACATATCCGACAAGCTTTCCTAATCGTACGGCAGCCTTCTCCATCTTGGAGAACGTGGTCTGGTTAGCAACGGTGACCGGCGCCTCCTCGATAATCTTTTGATGTCTCCTCTGTACGGAGCAATCACGACCGAAAAGAGAGATATTATTTCCGTACTCGTCCGCCAACAGCTGCACCTCCAAATGTCTGGCATTTCCGGCCAGCTTCATGACGAAAATTGGCGATCCAGGCACCTCTCCCGCAACTTGGTTATAAAAGCTCGTAAAGCCCTCCTCTGAGTCGACCTTCCGAATACCCTTTCCACCACCACCTTCCGAGGCCTTGATCATGACAGGGAACCCAATCTCCAGTGCCTTCTGCAGAGCCTCTTCGGCTGAGTGGGTGCACCCTTTGGCATAGACATCGTCGGCAACGGTGACCAACCCCTCCGGGTCAATCTGGACCTCCCTGACCCCCAGCCCGCTCCAAGGAATACACGGAACCTCAGCATGCTGAGCTACGATAGTCGACGAGATCTTATCTCCCAGAGATCTCATAGCCGAGCCTGGGGGACCAATAAAAACAATCTTATTTTTTGACGCAGCTAAGCTCTCTGGCAATTTCGGGTTCTCACTCGCATGGCCCCTGCATAAAGAAAAAAAATCCCATCAGCATTATCACCTCAAAAAAATCCCACCCCCATCAAAACGAACGCACCATCCAGCCCAAACAGCATGAACCCCCATTCTCTCTGCAACATCAACAATTAATTCTACGTTGGCGTAGTTATTATTATTCGTGCCCCCGGGTACCTATACCGTCGCCATCAATCATGCAGCCAATTAGCTTCAAATGAGGCTCCAAAATAAACTCTTGTTTCAACTCTCCCCCCATCCCACACAACTACTAACTACCCTCCCGCGCAAAATCGCGGGGTAACAAAGTAGCCAGAGACCAGTGGGCGGGGGGGGGAGAGGTTTCAAAATGGGAGGAAGCAAACCTCGACGTATTGATCCGCCATACGAATATAGTCCGCATTGGCCTGTAAATCTTCTGGGGTAGCCATCACGGTGAATTGTATAGCTCTCTCATCGCCGAACGTCTCATACGCCCATTTCCTCACACTTCTAATCTCTTTAACTGCCGCAATTCCGTTATTTGCAATTAAAACCTAAACCCCCCACCAAAACAACATTATCAAATCAGCTTCTGCTTGATTAATTGCTACCAGTAATAAATAGGACGGTAAGGATTCATACCTTCTCAATAACCGTGTGCCCATCGTGCGACGCAACAAAGTCCTTTACCAGACCAGGGGGAGCCACAGCAAGATGATTCCCACCAATAAAGTGGGGTGGAAGATTAAATTTTGCGGAATAACTAGGCATGGTCTGTCTCTTCTTGCCTCCAGGCTCCCCTGCCGTCCCGTTATGCCGCATTATGGCGGCGACGCTGGCCGACGTATCGGACGCCATGTTGTAGTAGTTGTGATTCCTTCTCCTCTCGAAGAAGGCTTTGCTACGAGTGTAGGAGGAGGAGGGAGGGAGGTGATGTAGGGGGAGGATAAAACGATGAGTAGCGGGGAGAGAATTCTGAAATGCGGGTAGAAGAAGACTCCGGTAAAGAACAGTGATATGGTTGGTGATGATGATGCTAGAAGGAGAGCGGAATGGGAATGGGGTATTAAAGTGTAGAACGAGAGCAAAAAGGGAAATGGAAAGGAAACTTTAAGAATTGAGGGAGGCAGGAAGAGAGCAGAAGAGGAGGAGGG
>QOVD01000367.1:0-34454 GCA_003521225.1 Tuber microsphaerosporum | reverse complement strand
TTTTAATTGTGGTGTTGGTGCTGGAATAAGGGTGACAAATTGGCCATTTTTGGTGTAAATCCCACACGTCTACTCACTTTGTCGGTGGCACTTGTATTACCCCTTTTGCAGCCCCCCTCCTAACCTACGTATACCATATACTTATCGGCTTATATACACACCTTTTCGCTTCGCCAAGACAGCAATCACCCCTCCCAGATCTTTCTGCGCCACCCCGGAAACATTACATTCCACTCGAGGCTCATCCATGTCTTAATGTCTTTAAGCAGTACCCCTGCAACTCACAGGTTTGTAACCGTGCCAAGATTCCCGCTAAGATTATGTAACACGTGAGCAGCTCCAACTCTCACAGCTGATCTACTACGTGCCCGACGGCCCAGTGGCAGATTCAGCTCAACGCTAGATTTTCACTCTATTGAAATTTGACACCAGTGAAGCTTGCTGGAAAACCTCTGGGTATGCCTAAAAAATGAATGAAATATTGAGGGATAACTTAGAAAGCCTGTGATAAGTTATTTTTATTCAAGAACTCAAATATTGCAACCATGGTTTGGAAGTCTAGGGCGCACACGACTCTCCAATTATAAGATACCATAAGCTCTAGTGCCCTCTATTGGAACAAAAAAAGGCTCCACAGCAAGGGGAAAAAATATTTAAAAACTTGTTTTATGAAACCTAAGTGGTCCTTTAGAATCTAAATCATTTTTAAAAAAGGTTGAAGAGGGGGCTGCGAGGTCACAGCGCCAGCTCAAAATTAAAACCCAGCATTGAGCTGTCGGGCTTTTGGGCATGTGGCAGACGTGCTGCGGGATTTGGAGCTGCTGGTAGGTTACATAATCTCAGCAGGAACTTTGGCACGACCATGTGGCCCAAGGTGGGGGCTGAATATTTATCTGCGCCACTGGTGGGTTATTCTGCGGGACCGGTATCCTGGTTAGCTAACTACCGGTAGTACGCTAGCCTGATTCGGGATTGGGGTACCTACCCTGTTGGATGAATGAACGTGGTGGATGAGAGAGAACTTGTTCTATTCTCAGGTGTGCACCGCTGCTAACTAAAAAGGACTAACAAACATGTGCGCACACTAATGGCTAACCCTCAACACAACTAGGGTGGTTGCCCGTACCCTACAACACTCAACATACCCGAGCAGCTTTCTCACTACCATACCAGCAAATCTCAAATCTTCCCCAGTCTCCAACGGGGCAACAAAAACAAGCAGGTTACTAACAGCGATGAGTAGTAGCTATTTGTATGTTACCCTATGTTAAAGTATTCGCTTATTGCTTGCGATATCCCCTTGTTCGTCACCAACCAGGGTTAGCCATGTCCCCATTGGAGACTGCGTGGAATGCAGAAAACTCAGAATGCCCCCCCGGTATCTGACACGCCTAACCCAACTACAATACTCTGAAGTAACCTAAGATTGCCTCCGATTTCGATAAAAAAGGCTCACTTGTTGATTGGCTTCTGTGTATCGAATAACCCCCCAACCCACTGTTTCTAAAAATTCGCATAGAAGTAGATATTGAGGATAGCAATAATCAGTGTTCCCAGCCGTCCGGGAGGACTGTGGGAGGCGGTGGCAGATTGTGGGGGAAGCAGGGGACCGCAGGGGACGGCTCCAGCTACGCCCCATGGAGCGGTATTCACCAGTCCGGGGTGCAATATTAGTGCTCGTCGAAGCGCAGCAATGAAATATCTGATTTACCAACACTATGTAAAGTAAGGTGATGAATAGATTATGATGGGGCTGGCTCAGGAAAATTCAGGCTGTCAAAACGTCTCATTCATTAAGCTTTGTACATTGTTGTTTCTCCAGTTTTTCCAATTCTTCTTTCTTCCTTGTACTCTTAAACAATTCCATGATAACTGTGAAATAACCATCAAAAAAATGCGGTAGAGCTTTTTGTTTTTTTAATTTTTTTCTTTGCCCCTTATTCAACTTCTCGGAGGTGTCACATTGCTCTCTTGGAATATCCAGTAGCTTACATCAACTACAACCTCTGTTCCGCTGCAATAGGCAGTGACTCGATCCGCCCCCATCCCCTTTTAATAGTTTTGATAAACACGCAGACTTCAGTTTATAAAGAAATAAAAAAAAGTAAATAATAAACAAAAGCTTATGAGAGCGTTAGGCAATCTTGAAGACACTCCCGCAGTAGATAAAAACAAACCGTCTAACAAAGCCTTTTTAGTTCATAGAATCTCATGCTGTAAGACGGTATTCCTGCCTCCAAGACTGACGGACCGGACGGTTGGGGATACTGCTCTACTGTAGAAGGATTTCCATTGATAAACAACTCCAAAATTTCGAAATACGCAATGTTTCCCGGTTATGTGGCCGATACGGGATTTTACCATTCTGTGTAGCTAGGATATTCAAGCCTAAAAAACTACCTAAAGAAAGGCGGTCAGAGAGGATTGGGGGCGGGGAGTCACCTGATTGGCCCATTCAGCCTCTGAACAAGAAGGTCAAGCCATAATTCCTGTACCATTGATGCTACGTGGTTTTTGTTTTATATAATGTGGCTGACTTTGGAATATGCCTGAGTCTGAAAGATTGTTTAGAGGTATTACAGATGGTTCGGGAGAGTGAGATAGATTGTTTCACAGTTTACGAAAGATATTGGACCGTCATGTCTTTCCTTCGCCATCACGGGAGTGTACTGAAGAACAAGGGAATGGAGGAACATAAAGAGATAGGTGTGGCGATCAATGGGACTATCGGATGTGCTACTTATGTTTTATTTATACACCTGTCTCTACCGTTAGTTTTGTTATTTAGGTAGTGATGGACAAAAGCGTGAGCGAAGTGCCTAATTTCCGTGTGAATTCTCTTTATATCGTCTACCACTGTGCCGCCCATGACCTCTCAGCATTTGCACACAGCATTTCAAGCCTGATGTAGTATGTAGGTGGTATTGTATTGCACGTTAGCAAAAGTAACCGAACATTTGGCACTGCAACGTTGCACCACGTAACATCGCAACCCGGTAAGATTTCCTTAGTCCGATCTGTTTTCTCCTATCCCAGTTGAGGATCTGTCGGAGATTGGCTCTCCGACCGAGATCTCGCTTCCCTCCGAAGTTAGGATTCTTGCCAGTATTATGATCCCAGTTAGGATCCCAACTAGTCTTAGAACTCCGGTTAGTATCGTATCCAAAACCAAGATTCCAGTAAGGATTACAGCGAGCATTAAGGTTTCTCCCGGTGTTAGGATTTTGCGATGAATTGATGGTTGTACCATTTGGGTTTCTGCAATCTCCCCTGCGGTGGGCGCTGTGCACTGACATGGGAGTGTTTTCTGCGAGGACGTTTGCCCCTAGGATCGATTGTAGAATGTTTCCACCTTTAGGATCTGGGCTTGAGGGAGGTCTAGGATTCAGCATCCAATTCTGGTTAGCAACAAATCTTGTATGCCGTTTTGGATTGGGGCCGGGGTTGATACTTTGAGGAGGGGTTTGTGGAATATTGCGGATTTGTTTTCGCCTTACTGCCTTGGAGCCCTTGGAATTAGGGGCCCGGAGATTGTGAGGCATCGGCTTAGATTTCTGGGGCTCCCTCTCGACTAGCGAGCTCTCAACGGAGGTTTGATCTGATGGGGCTATCACAGGGGTATCGATTCTAGGTTTTAGGGTAGTAAGATCACTACCCCCTCTCGATCCGGCATTCGCCCCTAAGGCCACGCCTGCTAGAATGCACCTTGTATCGTCCTGGGTAATCCGGTTTCTATCGATCCTTCTTTTCTTCGGTCTAGCACATGTACCCAGTCTGTTTTCGCCATCCCTGCTCAGGGTGCTATCATCCCGATCTTGGGCCGTCTTGTCCCCATTATCTCGGCTATCTTCATTGTCACCCATAATACCCCCTAACCACTGATAGGTCAGTGCCTCCGCTGCGGTAGGGCGATCCTCGGGTTGTATCATGAGCATCGACTTTAGGAATGAGATTCCGATGTCGTCTATTGAGGGTGATAGCCCTCTTAGCCTATATTCAGGAAAGGGCAATTTCCTAAAGAAGTAACAGGATACTTGAAACTCCGAGCCAAATAACTTTTCCCCCACAAGTAACTCGTATATCACACATCCGAGTGACCAAATGTCAACAGAATTTGTATCCTCTGAGGTCTCACTATTGGAGTCTAACCCTAGAATTTCAGGGGCGCCGTAGAGCGGAGTTGACACTTGGGTGTGAAAAGTTGTGGTAGAGGGATCCTAGATCTGTTTTGACACGCCGAAATCTCCCAGTTTAACCCGCACGGGAGACATAGAAACTACAAAAATATTCTATGTATTTGTCAGTATTCTGCGATGCGACATAGTCAAGGGAGGGATTTGGTGGTAAGAATCATACCGCAGGCTTTAGATCCCGATGGGTTATCCCTTGTTGATGCATCACTTCGAGACCTTCGAGTATTTGCTCGAAATATTTTGGACGGTTTCTTGCGGCAGCGGTTTACCGATATGCTTGGTAAGGTCACCTTCTTCGAGATATTCCATTGCAATATACAGAGTCTCGGGCTCCTCGAACCATCCCAGGAACCCCACAAATAACGATAGACGCTAGAGCAACGATTAGATAAGAAAGATGTCAGGTGGGAGTGGTAAACTGGGGTAAATTTCTTCAAAGAGAGACCACAAACCTTGGCTAATATAACCATCACAAGTAGCTCCCTGGAATAATCGAGTTTGAGGGACAGCCTCTTAGGAATCGCTTTTACTGCACGATAGCGACCTGTAGTCCTCTCCATCTGCCTATAGACGACACCGAAACCTCCCCTCCCGAGTTCCCCACAATTTCTCCAATCCTCCATCACTTCTTCATTCTTACTCTTTTCTTCCCTCAAAGAGTTCGTGTGTCTGACATAATCTGGGAAGAATTCGGTTTCGAGTTTATGCCGTGCGATAAAGTCTGGTTGAGCGTTCCCTGTTTCCTAGTTTTGGAACTCTTTGAAGCTAGAACTCATTTTGAATTTGGCGAGAAAGTGGAAAATACAGGGCCAGAATGACTGTGGGCAGTGAGAAGATGGAAGTGAAAATTTGTCAATAGAGCGAAGAGCTGCAAGTTTAGTGGAAGAGATGCCAGTAAATAGGTCTCCAACTGCAGCGATTTGTATACGGTGGGGCAGCACTGGGGGATGCCGCGATACAGCCCCCGAATATCGTCCTGCTTCAAGCTCTGTTTGAAGCAATCCAGAGGTCCACGATAGCGCAGCGGTTGATCGTCCGGTTGAGACTGTAATCTCACCTTGATGGTATCAAAAGGGTATTCTATCATCTTTCCAATTATTCCTGCGGACTAATTCCAGTTTCCATAGCAAACCACTGGGACATGATTAATAGCAATAGGTAAAAGCCCCGAGCCGGTATATCAGGACAGACGGACGAAAAGTCCTTAAGCCTTTCGTATAAAAAAAACTGAGAAGAGAAGAAAAAAAGAAAAAAGGCCTGCTGGCCAGACAGTAACATCTTAAACCAAACTATGCGGGTTAAGTTCAGAAAGAAAGAGAGAGGAGGGTGAAAGCAGAGGGGAAAGCCCAGGTCTTATACTGTATTCCCGTTTTCGCCGCACGCTCCTCTGAGGTCCTTGGGCTGCTGTTGAGAGGAGTGGTACTATGTGCTGTGCAATCAACCCAGCCCAAGGCTCACCACATATGTGCATGCACCTCTGATGACAAGTAGGGTTCCAAACAAACAAAGTCCTGGAAAGGGCAAGGAGCGATGCGATGAAAAGGCTCACTTGTTGATTGCCGTCTGAACTCCAATTCGACATGGTGGTTTTTGTTAGCGTGTTTAGGCGAGAATATTGGGTCAAACAAAGTTAATATGCTCTCTAGCTAGCCCCCCCCCCACCTCAGCCCGAACATGAGGCCTTCCAACGACGAATACCCGTGTGAGCGGGGACGTTTCGAGGATTTGGTGTAGCGAATTAAGGAGCTTGACTCGATTCCCCGCTGCACATTCGGAAGCCATTGCCGAATTCCCAAATCTTCACTCTCATCCTCTCACTAGCCGGTCATCCTAGCCCTATATTTCACAAGAAATGGTTCGTGACATTTCAAAGCACATCCTTGAGGGTCTCATGGTAATGCATCAAGAAGGAATGGTTCATCGGGATTTAAAGTCTCTGGGATGATCCCTACATGAAACACCTCGCTTTACCATGTCCTATCTCAGAATACTGATAAATAAATAGAATATTTTTGTAGTCTCTATGTCTCCTGTATAGGTCAACCTGGGGGATTTCGGGGGGTCAAGGAAAGTCCTAGCTTAAGCTACTACAACCCTTCACACGCCGGTGTAAATTCAAGGGCACATCACTCTGGAGGTTCTAGGATTAGACTCCGATCGCGAAACTTCGAACTACACAAATTCTATTGACATTTGGTTACTCGGATGGGGGTTCCCAGCATACAGCTTGTGGCGGTGGACGCTTTCAGGAGTTTCACATTGTTGAGGCACGCAGGCTTAGTTAGAAGAGGGTGTGTTTCCAATTCTGCTTCCCTTGCACACTTGAATAATAACAATATTTGGCCAATTAACTATACTATTAGGGCCATTAGGCCGAATAAACAATGTCTCATCAGGGCCGCAGATGTGCAATTCAATTCGATCCTAACCCGGGCACAATAATAATCCTCGCACAAAATTTCGAGCAACCCTTGTCCAGGTTTTGCCAACCGTCTTTGCACCGGAGGTTCTCCCATTGTGTAAAATTCCATACCTGGGTGGCATAACGTACCAGATCCCGTTCCGTAAACTCGATATCGGCTTCACCATTGGCTTTGACCGGCCCACGAAGGAAAACTTTATTGAAGCCTAGCTTCAATGAGGCACCGGTTGCCACCGTTCCGATGATATCGAACTCCCGGATTATCGTCGGGATCGTTTGGGTCAGTCTTCGCAGCCGTCCGGGGGCCCGGCGGGGCCCCACGGGGGGACTGCCAAGAGCCCCGGACGGGACGGGACGGCTAGCTGTAGTCCGTCCGGGGCGCCCCAAGGGCAGAACCGCCGTCTTTGGGCAGGACGGCGGGCTCTACAGGGTGAGACACGTTAGTGCAGGGCAAGGGGGATGGGCGGCAGGGGACGACCTGAGATGGGTGAGGACGGCCGGGGAAGAGTGAGGACGGCGGGGGACTGTGGGGGACAGCCGGGGACGGCAAGAGTGATGTCTCATGATTTCAACCTGGTTGGGACTTAAGGTCCAAGCGCTAGGACTATGGTCCCCTATAGTCCGTCCGGTCCTCACCCTCCCGGGCGTAGCCCGTCCTAGCCCCCCTAAAAAGACGGACTATGAGCCGTGGTCCGTCCCGTCTGGACCCGAAGACGGACGGACTGGACGGCTGCGAACACTGGTTTGGGTTTCGTCAGAGTGTCCCCGCGTCATCTGGGGGTTTGGCCCAGTTACCATCTCCCACTGTTCGAAGTGGATCTTTCTTTCGTGTGTGGTGACGCAAATTATCAAAACGATTTTCACTAGGCCCCCTGAGCTCTCGAGCCACCAGTGCATATCGGTCTTCAATCGTGACAATGATTCGGACATTCCACATTTGATAACCAGCGAGGGCCAATCCGTCAGTAGCGGACGTACCATTCCAGGCTTCCACGCACAATCGGCCTCTTTGCTAGCCCCATTCCCCGCATAGGTGGTATCATCCACTCGAGCAATCTCGTCCTCCACCTCCATCCTTCCAATCTTTATGTCAATCCTGTTTCCGACAACCTTGCTGGCTAACTCGTGATATAGGCTCGGCATAATTTTCGTAACCAAAGTTTGCTCATCAAAAAAGTAATGGAAGCGGAGGGATTTGAGGCGGGTATCTCGAGTATTTTTGAGGGTTGCGAGTTGTTCTTCTGTCAACGACTCAAAGACTGCCTACTGGCCGGTTTTATTGCAACGTAATCCAGCGGCTTGCGATCCAATTGCCTTGAGGAATGAACGCGCACTCGTGTATTGGTTCGCTTCCACACCTTCCAGTCCCTCGGTAAGAAAGTAACGCGTGTCATGACGTTCGCTAGGTTCTGGGCTGGCCCTGACGGAGCCCGCGATGGAGGATGGTGAGGTGTACCCCCATTTTTGGATGGGCGGGCAGTAGCTTGGTTTCTCATTGGGGCATCCACTTTCGCGGCGGGCCTGCCGGCATTCTGTCGGGCAATGGGTGGTGGATGCGAGGGAGAGCGATGCCAGCTAAGCGTTTGTAGGATCAAATGAGGTGGATGACAGATTCCTAATGTTGTGAGGAGCGGGAGTAGTAGTTACCCGGAACCAAAACATGCTTGTTGGCCTTTCAATTTAATCTTCTATTGTGGGTTATGTGACGTGCTAATTAGTAATAGGCAGATAGACCCCGAACACTGGGGTAAAAATTTGTGTACGATGGATTACGGTACTCAATTGCATCGATACACGAATAAATTTAATAATTTTTCCTCTCTGGGTTCGGAAACCTTGACCCTAAGACTGGGAAAGCCGCACATGTTATCGTCGGTATTTTTTTCCTTTGCAAAGTCTGGCCAAAAGGCTGTCGCTCGATGGTGTGACAACCGTGTCCAAAAATCACATCAGGTATAGGGCAGAGTGGACCGCTCTCACAACCACACCCAAAACTCATACGATCTCACTCGGAAAACAAGTGGTGGGGTCTGATGCAGCCTAGTCTATAATCCACTACAGCTTAGGGCTCGAATTCGGTAACCGCAAGACCAAAGGGAAGCAAGGCTAAAAGTTATCAACAGAGAAAGACCGACATCACTGGGGAGTGGCATGCCCAAGTCGAAGCCGTACATCTTGCCTGGGAATGGAAACCTTGTGTCCAGGTTCAGCTCCCTAGCTCGAGCACTAGCGTGGCCGATTGATAAAGTAGTCACGTGCATCTGATAAGAAAGATTTGGTGAAGCTTCTCGCTATACCGGCAGTGGGCCCTATCAGACCCACGTGACTATTTTATCTATCGGCCGCGCGAGTACCAGGTCCCATGCGAGGGCGTTGGGATTGGTAAGGTTAGGCGCCTTTTAGTTTTTGCTTTTTTGTCTCAAGTGACAGGTAGGGCTGAGGTGGTTCGTGCTTTCGTTCCGCCAGCCACCCTCCAAGCAAGGGTTTGGAAGTCTTGGCGCGGGGTTAATTCTTTTTCTTTTTCTTTTTGTTTTTTCTAAGTATCATACGCAGGAAGATCCCATGCAGGCGCCATATGGCATACCTAGAAAACCTTAATAATAAAATAAACCTGGAACACTTTATTGGCAAAATTTAATAAACGATATTATAGCAAACACTATCCAGTCGTTATTATGACCAAAGGGGTAAAATATCCTGTGACCCAAAATTGGAGCCCCCCCGCAAATGGAAAAGCCCCCAACCCAATAAGAAAGCCCAGAATCTGCCCGGATGTTGAATAACTCTGGATCCTCGTACTCCCTCGGTGATACCTAGGTAAAGCATTGCGTTCCAATAATTATGTTAGAAGGCCTGCGGCGTAGACCCACACACTTGCATTAAAACGAGGTCAAATTAATCGAATTCTTATAATAACGCCTAATGGGCAGGCTATCACAGCATTTCTTGATTTAATTCTAGCTGCGATTGCGGAACACCTGAATACATAACCCCCCAAATATACGGTTCGCTCCTGATTGGCCGAATCAGAGTAATCCGAGGTCACAAGCTAATCAGTAGAGATTGTGTAATTGGGCGGTTGAGTATTTGGGTGTTCCGCAATTGTAATCTCCCCTCGCCTGTTGCCGACTACTCGAGTACTACACTTTTACTGGTTCCGATAAGGTAAGGGCGAAAGACAGGAATCAATCAATCAGGTCGCTTGCAGGTTTTACAGGTTATTCCTCTTGGCAGTTTTCACTGCGCATAATCCTGAGAAGCTCGTTGTTGTTGAAAATCACCGGCGACCAGTCCGCTCGGACAAACCTCCTTGATACGTCTCTTGTACCTCACTACTCGTTATTTAGTTAGTCATTTCATTTGTCACTCATTATCAATAAAAAGGAGGATGGGTATACCTGGGTGTATACTGTATGTGAAGATTCGGATACATGGCCAGTAACCATCGGAGGATACAGCGGAGGACACATCGGAATCATGGGCGTGATGGACACTGGAGGGATGTCCGGAGGAAGGCCCTTGGGAACGCTCTCTGTATTCTCTATATAAGCTCTATTTACCGCCATAGATAGAAAAGTAAGCAAGATACGAATCTCAGAAATCTATACACATTTCCTCCTTGACTTCACTCTCTATCTCCCTTCAGTTCGGCTGTCTCTCTTCAATAGACTTCTCATAACAACAGTTGTTTACTTGACCCTATAAAAGCCGGTCAAATTCTTCAATAATATCTGGAATAATATGCGACCAAAGTAAATATTCCATGGAATTTGCGGCATGCCGAACAGGCTCTTCAAGTTATTATCTCTGCTATTATTAATACCACCCTGGAATTGGCAATCGTTTCCAATTAAAATCCATATTATGATACAATAAAATTTGGAAAGAAAGCTCGTGACGGGAGTCCGTGCCCCTGCGAGAATCCACCCCGCTTACCTTGGCCCTGGACTCACAGGAAAGTGATCATCTCGACGCTGCGGAAGACTGGGTCCCCATTTTTAATCCGAAACCTAACCCACGGCACAAAAATACCCCCACATTAGTGTCGGGGGAGATGTCTTCGTGCGAGGCAACGGTTGTTTCGCTGGTTAACCATTCCCCCTTCTCCAGGAAAAAATCTCTCCAGGTACTTGTATGTTGGTAACACGCCAAATGTCAAGTGTATTATATACTCCAAATTACCAAGTGGAAAAAATCCCGCAGAATGCCAAAAACAAGGCGCACCTACAGGAGCGACCGGCACAGATTATTAGTCCAACTAGAAAACCCTAAACCTCAGGTACCCTACCCCGTGACGAAAACGTTGAATAAAGCGCACAGCCTCTTTCCAGAATTCTACCGCAAGCGATGCCCATGCCCACATAATTGCAGTAACAAGCCCCAAACACCAAGAGCGATTTATTCACACAGTCTCTACTAAGAGGCAAGGCGAAGCTAGGCGGTGAAGAACGGAGGCGGTATTTAGCAGGAAGCAAAAGCTTGTTATCGATCTGTTCATCACTCGCCTAGTTTCGTCGTCCCCCGTCTTCGATCGTGCCAGTCCCAGAAGAACTCTCGGAATTCACTATCAGATCACCCTTCGGCTCGAGCTGAAGAGAACGACAGCGTCCCCACTTGACCGATTACCTCCTAGGGGCCATGGATTCCATTGGCCGGATTGATATTGAGTGACCTTCTTGAGCCTGGCGTCGGATGATCAAAGGATAAAGTTAGTACTATCGCGGGCGGCATATTGCGCTCAGCAAATCGCTTTATCGTTCGGACAAAGGTTTCGGAGATGCGCTAGGGACCGATGCGGGACCGGAAGGGATACGACCATAAAAGAGTCGGATGCGCGGAGAGTCGCCGGTAGATGCACGGAGAATCCCATACCCAGCACGCAGGCTATGGACAGCGGGAGTTCTTTACGATCTTTGTCTTTCTTTGGCTAGCACGGCAGTACGCGGAAGGGGAAAGGGGGACATAGATTGATATGTATCACAATCGATGGGAGGATAGGGATGACTTCGTTGTAGTTTATATATACTCCTGTCTTTACCATTAGTTAGTTAGTTGAGCGTGAGGGTGAAGAACCTCCCCACTCCAAAATTTGTGCGCTGGCGATCGAAACCGTTTTGTGTTACTTAACTCTTGGCGTTTCGTTCCGTTGTCTGTCACTGTTTAAAAAAAAGGCAGTGAAATTCGGAGACGAATAACGAGATCGGATTATTAGGGGATCGCCGTACGGTACTCGTAGTGACCCACATGCGGGTGCTTGCCCCCGGCAGAAGTATTCGGAGGTCTTGGCAGATGAGAAATTGCCGGGGCTTCCTGATACTGGGAAAGATGCACAGCTGGTTTCTGGTACGATACCGGTAGCACGGTATTGGATACCGGTAGGGTGTAGTTAGCAGGCAAACAAAGTCAGTAGGATAACAAAAATACTTGCTCCTCCGCGTTCCTCAACTCATTGGATTCCGCCATCCCCCGCTATTCTCAGCTATCAGATTCTCATCAAATACAGTAGTCAGTACAAAGCGATTTTCAATGAAAAGATCAAAGGCAGGCGAATTTTTTTTGCCATTTCACTGGCGATGCCCATCGCATGAAATTGACTGATAAACTTTTTTACACCTAGCTAATATCTATTTATCCACAACCCTCCTAACTTCAGTCCCCCAATATAGAAATACAACTCCCACAGCCGAAATCTAAAAAACTCTAAACATACGTGATGAAATCCCACCCAATCGACCTTTCAAAATATCATGACCCAGCAAACTCTTTTCGTGGGCCTATAAGCCCAAGTCAGGTACCATGAATGTAAGGACTCTAGTAGCAGAATGATTGTTAATCATTCTAAAATATAGTCCAAATATAGAGCCACTCCATGATCTTATCCTTCTCAATGCGCAATCTATCTATCCCATTTCCTATATACCATCTAGTTCCACCCCTGGTATCATTTGCTTAGTCCGTTGTGTGTTCGGCTATTTGCAGTTTAAGTTGTGTCCGAGATGAGCATTCCGTTCTGTCCGAGATCTCAATTTCCTCCGATCTTAACACCGCAGCCAGGGTTAGGGTCTGGGTAAGGTTCCGGCTTGAGCCGCCTGAGTTCTGTCCAAGATTGGCGTTCTGTTCTGTCCAAGATTGCGATTTCCTCCAATGTCGCGGTTCCAGCCGGATTGCGATTCTGGCGAGGATTCTGGCCAGTGTCGGGATCCTGCTGAGGATTCTAGCCAGAATTAGGATTCCGGTCAGAATTAAAGCCAGGTTTAGGATTTTGGTTAAGATTCCAGCTAGCATTAGGATTCCGGTCACGATTACCACTAGCATTAGGGTTTCCCCTGTTGTTAGGATTTTGCAATGAATTGATGGTTGTGCCATCTGGGTTTCTGCCATCCCCCTTGGTTCAGCTATTGGGAGAAGCCTTGTGCTCACTCCCGGAAGTGTGTACTGCGGGGGCATTTGACCCTGGAGTCGATTGGAGATCATGTCTGTGATAGGGATCAGGTGCTTGGAGGGCGCTTGCGGAGGGGCTAGGATTTAGCATCCGGCTCCTGTTAGCAACATGTTTTATATGAAAGTGGAGCTAGTATTGGGGGTGTCACTTGTAAGACGTGGTGGAATATCGCAGATCTGTCTTTCCCCTGATGCTTTAGGGCCGGGCCAAAAACGTTGTGTGGCATCGGTTCAAATATCTGGGGCCCCATCTGGCCTGCTGAGATTTGAGTGGAGGCATCCGGTGGTGCCATCACGAAAGCATCAATTGGCGCTTTCGCGGTAGCCGGATCACTAGCCCCACGCGATCCAGGACTCGCCCCTAAAGCCACCCCTCTTGTGGTGCACTTTGTGTCGTCCTGAGTAATCGGATCCCCCCTGGTTCTTCTTTTCTTCAGTCGGTCATCGGTAGCTAGTCTACTTTCGTGCTTTCTGCCGGGCATGCTCCGATGTCCACTTTGTATCGTCTCAGCTCCGTCGTCTCCGCTTTGCTCGTTGTCGCTTTTAAGGTCCGCTAACCACGCGTGGCTCAGTGCATCTGCTGCGGTAGGGCGATCCTCAGGCTGTATTTGGAGCATGGCTTTTAGTAACGAAATTCCGATATCGTCTGTCGGGGGTGATACCCCTCTTAGCCTATATTCCGGAAAGGGCCATTGCCCGTAGAAGTAACGGTATAATTGAAACTCTGAGCCGAATAACTTTGTCCCTACAAGTAACTCATATATCACACATCCAAGTGACCAAATGTCAACAGAATTGGTGTAGTCCGAGGTCTCGCTATTGGGGTCCAGCCCCAGAACCTCGGGAGCGCTGTACACTTGGGTTGACACTTGGGTGTGAAGGCTTGTGGTAGCCTCGGCTAGGATCCCCTTCGACACGCCGAAATCTCCAAGTTTGACCCAAACGGGAGATATAGAAACTACAAAAATATTCTATGCATTCGTCAGTATTCTGCCATGCGACGTAGTCAAGGTATTTGGTAAGAATCATACCGCAGGTTTTAAATCCCGATGAGCTATCCCGTGCAGATACATTACTTTGAGGCCCTCGAGGATCTGCTTCGAAATGTTTCGAACAGTTTTGTGTGGTAACGGTGTTCCTATATGCTTGGTGAGATTGCCTTCTTCGAGATATTCCATCGCAATATACAGAGTTTCGGGTGTTGAAATTTCCGTATATTTCCTATGTATATTTCATGATACTGCTGTATATTCTTATACTTAGTTTGTTTTTCGGTTTCACCTGTACACCGCTTACATTACTACAGCTAGAACATATTATATGGTATTTCATTAATATTTCAGGATATTATTAGGGGATTCTCATATGTGTTTTCTTATCTGGTGTTTGGGATTTTACGGTTGTTTATGCATGGTATATGCATTAATCTTGGTCATATTATTTCATGATTATTCCTAATATTTCACTCACACCATCTTAGATATACACATATTATTTGGGATTTTCTTGGCAGGATTTCAGGGTCAAACTATGTTTGCACAAAATGTTTCTTACCTTTGTTTCCCTATATTTCTCTCGCTTATATGGGTTGCTACTTCTGTATAAATATGGTAGTTACTCCCCACCTCACTTAGAGAATTAAGAACCAGAACTCCTACCAATCTGCTCTAATACTCCCTCATTTTAGGGTTGGTACTTGACCGCACTCTTTCTAAATGTCTTCACGATGGCTTCAGGTTGTTGGTTTCCTTTGACAATATACTAAATCGCCATCTTGGTTTCTATCGCAGTCACCTGGGGCTCTTCCTTTGGTTTCTATTTCGATGGCCGAAGTACATCCTTTCACTATGGTTTGCTAGATCCTGCCCCTCCATTACGATGGTTGGGCCCCCGCCCCAACGGGCTTACCTTCTGGATTTTGGAATGGTCGTGAGTTATTTATTCTGTTCAACCATTATTTTTTCACCATTTCACCTCTGGCTCAATCATTATTTGATCGATAATCCGACTGGATCCTCGGTCATTTTGAGTACAGTTAATGTTTTCTACAGTATGACCCTCGCTTCTATATTTTTTTGGTGGTTTGATTACATTTTGCTTATGATCGGTTTAGCTAGTGGTGGGAATGAGTTTGACCCTGTTAGTTTTCCTAGCGGGGTGGGTGTTTTTGAGTAGTGTGGGTGGAAGTTGATTTAGTTGGTTGCCTTTATCAGTCAGGCCAGATGGTGTGAGTGGATGAGAGGGTGGCTTGAGTTTTTGGGTGGGGGAGGTAGTTAGTCGAGGCATGTTTTTTCAGGGTGGTTACTTGTTTTTTGGTCCCGTTCCCTCTTCCTGGTATGTGTTTGGTGGATTTTTTTTTGTGTTTGTTTTGTTGGGGTATGTTGCCAGATTGCCAGTGGTTGTGCTTGGTGGGTTTCATTTGTTCGAAGGTCCAGGCGGCAGGAATGTGGTTTATTATTTTTGTGATTATGCCTATATGTAGCTCAGAGACTCTGTCATTGGGGACTTTTTTGCCCTGGTGGTGCCTTGCCGACCTGAGCTCATGGTTAAAGCCCGGATGGGCATGACCAGATGTGTTGAAGGTAATAGTGCACTACCACTATATCTCTGACGGTTGATCACATACCAGAGTGGCTGCAGCATAGTGGGTTGGTTGGATTTGGGTTGGCTTACCCCATGGAAAGTAACGCCTTAGGGTTGTATGCCTGGATTGGCGGTATCCTTTTGATAGCCTCTAATAAAAATTATTGAATACCAATCTGCTCTACCACTATCTCCCTCCTCGCTTAGTGTGCCCACAGCACCCCTCACACCTGTGCAGTATTATCCACATAGAATAGATTGTGACTTTGGCATTCACATTTTGAACATTGGGCTCCTCGAACCATCCCAAGAACTCTACAAATAACGGTGGATGCTAAACAACTGATCATTAGACCACAAGAGCAAAATTCCCTCTGGGTAAGACTACAAACCTTGGCCAATATGGCCATCGCAAGGAGCTCCCTGGAATAATCAATCTTGGCCGGTAGGTTCTTATCGATCGTTTTTACTGCTCGGCAGTGGCCTGTAGCTTTCCGGATCTGCTTATGAACGACACCGAAGCCTCCCTTTCCAACCCCTTCACAATTGCTCCATTCCTCCTTCACTCTCTTATACCTATTTTTCGCTTTTCCCATGTATCTTGTGTGTCTGACGTGATCCTGAAAGAATTCGGTATCGAATTTATACCATTCAACCAAATCGGATTGAGCCTTGCTCATGTCGTGAGAAAGTGGAAATTCAGGGCTTGAATGGGAACCGCTGTCGAGATGATGGAAGTGTGGATCTGTAAATGAAGCTGAGACTGGGGGCTAGAGGAAAAGGAGCCCACTTAATTTATTTACTTCTTAGAGAATGGTTCTCCAATTGGAATTAGTAGAGGAAAAACACTCCCAATACCAGGAGATAACTTTGTTTGCGCGGACAGATATGATACGCATAGATTAATTCCCGTATATTTTTCTAACCACTATGTCAGGGCACTTTTTGTCTGGGGTACCGTAAGGTAGTTTTATCAGTCGTGGGGATTTTTCGCCTCCCACTAAAAACTGCCAGTGATTGTATGGTATTGTGTGCCAAACACATTTTCAGTTATTCTAAGCACTATTCCCGGTTATAAAGGAATAAATAAACAGTACTGCCATGGCATTTGTGGCGTGCCAAACAGGGCTCAACCAATAAAATACTCCGTACGGCCACAGCCGTAGCAATACACGAGTGGAGGAAGTATCAGTAGTGGGACAGGACCATTCCCTGCTGGAAAGCAAGGTTATTCAGAATATTCATCAATCGCCTAAAAATATTTGGATTTCAAGACATTACGTACTATTTATAACTTCGATTACCTCCGGGAATTACCTACATATATTGAGGGGATTTTTCGTCAAATGGGCCTCCATCTATAGTTACTAGAATCGAAACTTCCTTACAGCAGCACCAATAGAGAAAGGAATACACCTGACCCTGCTAAGAGAGGCAACCACCGCATCCAATTGTTCTAGTTACTAAGACACCTATAGGGTTCAGGGCTCTTAGTACTATATATGGAAACTAGATATTGTTCACACTGCTGAAATATATCTGAATCGCCTTGAGCGACCTCCTGTCCTTCGACTTGGGTTGGCTAAAGGAGGGGAAAAATTTTAAACGGCCTCGGCAGAATGTCGAAACGGCGAAACGACGAAACGGCAAAACGACAAAATGGCGACAACGGAAATGAAACGCCAAGAGTTAATGCAACACAAAAGACTTCGATCGCCAACGCGCGACTTTGGAGTGGAGTGCTTCTACTCTCATTCACTTGCTCGCCCTCTCGCTCACGCTCAACTCACGACTAACTAACTAGCTAATGGTAAAGGCAGGAGTATATATAAACCAGCGAAGTCCTCCTCCCATCCTTTCGTGGATCGCGACATAGATCCTTTCTCTTCGGCGCATGTCCCCTTTCCCCCTTTCCGGGACTTCCGTGCTGACAAGGGAAAGACAAGCTTCAGAAATAACTCCCACGGCATACAGCCTCTGCTCCGGTATCCGCCTCTTCGCGCATCCAACTCTTTGATGGTTGCGCCCGGCGCCGTATCAATCCCAAGCGCATATCCGAACCATTTGTGAGAACGATAAGGCGATAGGCTGAGTATGTCGAGCAGCGTCGTAGACTTCCAAAGGTAGCCTGGGCAAGGATCCGCTTCGACACTCGTGGTCAAGCAAGGTATTTGGTGGTAGGAATCATACCGCAGGCTTTAAATCCCGATGAACTATCCTGTATTGATGCATCACCTGGAGGCCTTCGGGTGGCATCTGCTTTGAAATCTTTCGAACGGTTTCTCGTAGTGGTGGTGTTTTGATATGCTTGGTGAGATCGCCTTCCTCAAGATATTCCATCGCAATATGCAGAGTCTCGGGTTCCTCGAACCATCCCAGGAACCCCACAAATAACGGTGAATGCTAAAACAATTGATCATTAGACCACAACAAGGAAATCCCGTGGAGTAGTGAGTTGTGGCAAATTCCCTCGGGGGTGAAACCACAACCCTTTGTCGATATGGCCATCACCAGGAGCTCCCCAGAATAATCAAGCTTGCAGGTAGCCCCTTATTAATTATCTTTACTGCTCGGTAGTAGCCTGTAGCTCTCCGGATCTGTTTATAGACAACACCGAAATCTCCTTTTCCGAGCTCTTCACAATTGCCCCGTTCCTCCTTCACTCTTATTCTTATTTTTCTCTTTTCCCATATATATTGTGTGCCCGATGATCCGATAGAATTCGGCATCGAGTTTATATCATTCAAACAAGTTAGATTAAGCTTTGTCCATGTCTTGAGAGTACGGCGGACTATAGCGACCACAACCGCCACCATACCCAAATATTGAAAATCGAAACTTGAAAATCGAAAAAAGTTAATATATCCCCCAACCACTAGAATTTTGTACCTGAGTAAGCAGTAAATCTAATTATTATTGTGCTGTGTTAGGTACTAATACATAGTATACCCCTTAAAAATAACAGCCCCAATTAATAAACTTTAAGCTGAAAAAAATATGAAAAAAACCTCTCCCGTGTAGAAGAAGTGAAGGTTAGCTCCTCCCTCTACCAGCTAAGGATAGGCTAGGAGATATCTCATGCCCACTAACTAACACTAAAATTCTCCCTAAACTCAACCCACCCTAATCCCTTTCAACCATCCTGATATATCATAGTTCTATGTTGTCCCTGAAGTTTATACCCTCTACGTGTGCTAGTTTCTGTATTCCTAGTAGTGTCAGGTGTAAACGGGATATCATGGAAACTAGTATTCAATATCTAATGCCCATGCCCAGTGTTTCTAAGTATGCAGTTGCTCTGCCTTCGGGTTAAAACAGGACTGACTACAGCTGATAGTCTGTCTGTTTGCATAAGGACAGACTACTCCAGGGAAGTTGAAAGTGGGATTGACGTCGTCCGGTTCCACTAGTATCCTCACAACGATCTCATGCCTATTCTGAGCAGCCCCAACAAGTGGTGTTCCACGATCTTCGCCATCTTTGTCAAGATTGACGTCGTCTCTTTCCAGTAGAATCTTGACGAGGCCCTCATGCCCATACCGTGCAGCCCACCAGAGCGGCATTTTGCCATGTAAGTCAATTATGCCAAGAGTAACCCCGGCCCAACCCAGCAGTATCTTCACGATCCCTTAATACTCATACATCGGCGCCTGCAAGAGCGGCGTTCGACCATACTCGTCGCATGTGTTAAGGCTGATCTTTTTCAATTCTAGCAGTTGCCTCACAGCCATCTCATGCCTGTTCTGGGCAGCCCACCAGAGGGACGTTTGGCCATGTACATCAGTTGCGCCAGGATTGACTCTGTCCCGCTCCAGCAGTATTCTTGCTGCTCCCTCAGGCCGATTCTCTATGGCCTAAGAGAGCGGTGGTCGGCCACTGTTGTCGTCTCTGTCGGGGTTAATGTTGTCCCTTTCTAGCAGTAGCATTAGAATCCCCTCATTCTCATTCGTCGCGCCCTATGACAGCAGTTCTTGGCTAAATGTGTCAGCTTTTTCGGGATTGATGTTGTCTTGTTCTAATAGTATTCTCACGACTCTCTCATGCCCATTCTGGGCTGCCTGAAGAGTAGTGCTTCATTACTAAATGGCCTAAATTTGTCGGCTGTTTCCGGACTGATGTAATTAGTATTTTACTCCTTCTTTTTCCACTTTGTTTTTTCCATTATTCTACCACATAACATCGGTCAATGCCCAATGATTCAAATAATAATTATAAATTAACTTATCGCTCATGAAATTCTGATGGTTAGGGGACTTTTTGAGTTTTAAGATTTTTAAGTTTCAAGATTTGGGTGTGGTGGCGATTGTTGTCGCTATAGTCCGCCGTAGTCCATGTCTTGAGAGTGTGGAAATTCAGGGTTAGAATGGAACAGAGTATGATAATACCAAGAAGCTGGAAGCGAAGGTCTGCGGGTCGGGCCGAGGGTGGGGAGCCTAAAGGAAAAGGGCCTGGGTTAACTTTGATATATAATAATAATAGTAATAATAGTTGTGTTTACACACGTCTGGACATTACGAGTACTAGTAGACTCACAAGATGTGGGAGCTGCCCAATCGGGTCGTCCGGTGTACTCGGTAAACAATGTTGATCTTCCCCTGCTGCCAAATTTCGGTAGAATATTCCGGAATACTACTAGATAGGTAGAAGGTGAATAAGGTTTGCGGGCAGGCTATTGGAATAGTATGGCGGGTTGGAAGAACCCACTGCCAATTGGGTAAAGCACGCGGAGTAGTGCACGAGGGGTTAGCGGTGTCTCGGAGGTCGACGGAAAAAGGTATAGCCGGGGGCGCGTTAAGCTCGGGGCCATAGCTCCACCAGCGTAGGCCTGTGGGCCACCCAGGATACATAACAGCACCGAATTCCTCCCCAAACACGAAATCTCCTAGAAACACGAGATCCTCAAACCTCTCTACAGCTCGCGTTTTTTGTTCCCCGCCCACCACCCTTTTCCCGGCAGCAAGCGTCCTCATCGTCAGCCGGGATATATCGGTTCCAACAATCCCGAGCGACAAGGGCAGCGACCCTCTCACCAATGCCTCCCCCAGTGGAACTGTACGACGAGATTAGGAACAGAAGTAAGCAGTCACAGTCAGCGTTTGTTAAGTCACCCGGGAGTTTAGCAGCGTTTCCCTTTCCTTCCTTTTGCGATAGATATTATCTAATGTATATTTTCTTGGCTTTGAAAAATTGGGTACCGGTATTGGCGTTAGGGGGTTCCAAGCGAAAGGGTCATCTCAGAATTTGATCGTTCTCCGTTGTTGGTTCGGATTGAGTCTGAAGGTGGTGGTAGACAGCAGGCGGCAGTTCGCAATGCATAGGCTACCCTTCAGCGACCGTAGCATACCGGTATTGGTTATCCTTGAGAAACTCCTCCTAAGAATAGTTCATTTTCTTTTGCGGGGGGTTCAACTTGAGGTTACAGGATACTATGAAGTATGCTATAGAATCACATGAGAGTCGCTTAGATTAGGGGCATAAACTCACTAATATCAAAGCCTTCCGGAGTACTAAGCGAGTGATAATACATGACTATACAATCTTTTATAAAGACCGGTCTGAGACAAGTCCAAATCAGACCGAACCACCTGAGTTAGTCAGGTCCAGTCATTGAAACCAACCAGGACTAATCAGCCTGGTCCTGCCTCTAAGACTTGACTGCCGGACAATTCAGAACCCTGTCTTTCACAACAAATTCGGCCTTTCGCAGGGGACCCACCTTTAGGCATGGTACACTGGGCAAGAAAGCATTGGTAGCGCAAGGGTCTAGAGAATAACCATGGTACAGTGCTGGACAGCATTGGCCAATCCCCAACTGACCTATTGAACCCCCCACCTCACCAGTGACCAGTCATAATCTCCTGATAACTTAAAGTGACTCAGCAAACAAATGTCCTATCTGGTGGGCACCCATATCTACTGCAGTATGATGCAGTAAACTCCCACCCAAACACCACTAATTATGTTTACCCCGCCTTTCACCATCCCAGTCAGGAAACCGAATATGGGGCAAAACACCACTTTTCATCACCGCCTACCCCCCCAAGCCGGACTTTGGAGCTCCGTGGAGTCAAACAAAACCCCTTCCAGAAGGCCAGTAATACTCCGGCTAGCCTTGGCAAATATCGCCAAAGGTCTCTTAGTTCTCAAAGCAAGAGAAGGGTTGCTCAGTTGCTCCGCCACCTGAAGAGGAAAATGAGGATTAGTTGACGCTAGTGTCTACCCGAAGTGTTTTCCTTACCTGCCTTTCTTCTCTTGGGGGGACATATGGTTGGTTACATACGGGAGAGGCTGTAGTATTGGGGGGCATTGGACAGGGGTGGGTTTTTGTTTCCAGGGTTTTTACATCATACATTGTGAATATGGTTCCGGCCGCCTATACACAACACCTCGATTGATGCAACGGGGGACGCCTTGGCATACAAGGCTTGGCAATAAAACAATGTCTATGTTCAACTCTGGATGATGGTAGTTATTTTATCATATTATTATTATGATATTAGAAAATAAATTGTTTCAATATAACTAAAGGATTTACTGCTATGATAGAGATGTGTTCAATACCATATTGTAACAATCAATTACCTAATTGAAGGCCTAATAATTATGAAAATATGCATTACCGAGATGGGAATTGAACTCAAGTGGATATTATCAACCCTGAACCTGATGCAAAGGCGTCCCCCGTTGCATCAATCGAGGTGTTGTGTATAGGCGGCCGGAACCATACCATGGATTTTCCTGTAGCTAGCTATAGCAGGTGTCAGGGCCGCTCCCTCCGAATCTTTAATTTGCGCCCGAATAATGCTAGTTAAGGGTAAAAAGCTTTGACGCTCTAACCCCTGTCCACCCCACACCGATGTCCATAAGTTACCTGGTACAGTGCCCGAGCCCCTGCAGCCACGCGACAAATTCTTCGCGATGGCGCAATATCACACATTGTCCGTGCCCTGCCGATCTCATTAGCAAAACATTAGACAGGAAGAAGGATCAGATGAAATTTTACCATACAATATTATTAAATATTAAAAATCGAAAATTAAGATATTAATAGGAATGATGGTGGCAGCCAAATTCTACCAATAGTTTAGTCATTCTACACGAGGACAAACCGTTTCGTCCAAGTCCCTTTTACACCAAACGTATCAACTTTCACCACCCTCTCTCACAGCACAATTCCTATGAGAATCTACAAAACCCGGCACTGTATCATTAAACATGTGGATAACAAGAGGGAAATCCTAGAATTTTTAAACATTATAAAGGCGTGGAGAAAAGGTTGTTCAAGTGTGAGGTATTGGTCGTTGCCATGTACCTTTTCATAGAGCCCCATACAAAAAATGAGTTCAAGAACTAGTTGACGCAAACATAAACAATGAACACAACCTTGATCCCTTGCATATCTACCCCCAGGAGCTTAAATACATAGTACCCCAGCTAGTGGAAGGATTTGAAGCGTTTTCATGCAAGTAGCATCAGGATTGTCCGTTTGAAAATGTCGACTTTTTTGTTAAATTTGGTGAAAATCCTGTGTCGGACGGAACTCTTCGCCATGGTACTTTTTAGTATCGTGCATTCCAGCCCTTTGCATTATTCAGACTAGCAAAGCTGCAGGGCGTAAAGTATTAGGGTTTTCTGAAAAAACTATCGGGTATTTTCTCCACTTGGAGCTGTTGACGAATATTTTCTAGGCCCAAAATATCTAGGACTAGGGGGGAACGCACCGCTTGAGCTCAAGCCCCAAGCATCTTCATTAGGCAGGAATCAGGGGACAAGGGTAGGTGATCTTTAAAATTAATTTTACTTCGGCCATTTTGTGCCTATCGGTTTTAGACTTGGGGCGGGAGAATGGCGGAAGAATTTTCGGAAGCATTACTGCTCTATGTCATAATACTATGCTGTTCTTCATATGCTGGTAGCCAAGGAGCAGAAAACCTCTTCTCTTTCACAGTGTCGCTGGGTCGGCGATGGCTTAAAGTTACTAGGAAATTTGTTTAGTGGTTGCATAAATAATAGGTCAGCAAGCGCCTTTCGGATTATTTTTTCAGATATGTTTCTAGGGACACTGTAAACTTTTATCATAATTTGTTTGACTGAATAATAGGAGAGGACTTGGGAAGCGTTTTCAAGGACTAGCAGTATTGGAGCCTGGCTGGCGCATCCGCACTTGAGCGCGATGCGCAGGGAAAGACAACGACGCGAGGCTGTTGAGGGCAGGGTTCCGAATGGTCGGCCGAGGACTGGACTAGACTAGCTAGATCGGGCAAAGTCAGGTCTAGTCCAATAGTGGGAATTAGACCGACCGAACAGTCATTGTTGTTGGAACTGACTGGACGAGATCGGTCGGACTAGGCAAAACCGAGTGATAGACTGTGCATGCTATTTCGCCTTTATCAGCTTGATGGCAACTGCCAGACGGCAAAAACTGCGGTCGCAAGAGGAAGCGAAACGCCAAGAGCAGAGCAACACAAAATACATCGATCGCTAACACGGCTGTGGGGAAGTTCTCTCCGTTCACTCCCATTGAACTAGGCCGGTCTAGTCCTTGACATCAAGAAGGACCGACTAAACGGTCCTGTCCTCAAGACCAGACCAGTCGGACTATTCGGAACCCGGGTTGAGGGCTCGGGGTAGGGGGAGGGAAAGTTTCTCGAGCACCAATAATGGGTACTGGGAGAACCCTTAGAATTCGACATCAGATCATTAAGGGGGATGGCAGCGTCGGCCTGCCATGCAGGTGCTTAAAAGTCTCCTGAGATCTGGCACGTGCTGGGGGGGCAGGCAACGCCATGATTTCCTGACATTTTAGCACCTACTAAGTACTATACAGTACAATAGGTCGCCAATAATACGGTCTACCGGGGAATCACAAAGACCCGTGGACGAAGAGGAGGATTTTGAAGGCAAAAACATGGATTGGTCAAAGTGTAACAAAAAAAGTACTTGCTGCCGACCCCGCCCGTGTGTTGTCAGGTTTCGCCGTTCCCCTGTCGGAGATATTATCGGGAGTTCTCTTGGCCCCCCCTAGGTATAGGTCTAATACTATACCATAGTAGCACAAGGCAACCCACCCCTCGACAAACAAACTCATGCGAAATATAAGTTAACCCTCGATAACCCCTGAGGAGGAGCACAACACTTTTTATCGGATTTTCGGTAAAATAATCGGAGGCATACAAAAGAAATATTCGCTTTTTACAAGCGAAGTCACCGCATAAATTCGACTAATAAACTTTAACACACTTAGCCAATGTCTACTTACCCGCAACCTGTTGAATATCACCTGGGATCACAGATGAATCGTACCTTTCCTAACTAGTCTATCGTTTGTTGCTAGTATTATTTGTCACTCATTAGGAATCACGGAGGAGAAGCGAGTATACCTGGTTTGTATGCTATATCTGAGTATCCGCATACATGGCCAGAAATCATCGGAAAGCAAAGCGGGGGATGGATCAAAATACAAGGCGAAGGGGAACGGAACTCCTTTGTCTTATGAGCATCCCTGGGGGATTCTCACAAATGAACACATTGGGGGAAACATTTTGTATTGTCTATATAAACCCTCTGTTCCGCTGTAGATAGATAGGATAAGCAAGCTAGATACGAATCCAAAGAATACATAGTTCTTTCCTCTTTAACTTCCACTTTCGTTCCCTCTTCTACTCGTTGATCCTTCCGCAATAGGCCACTCATAACAACACAACCCTCCCAGCTCCAGCCTCTCAGCATAGAAATATAACTCCCGCAGCCGAAATCTATACAAAAACTCCCAAACAATCGTCATCCAATCCCAGCCAACATTCCAAAAGATCGTAGCCCAGCGAATCCCTTTGACGTTGCTGGCCCAGATTTTCATTCCGCTTCATGAACTTGTCCTTCCTAACGTGCTATCTATTTCTATTGTACCTATACCTTCCGCTTCAGTTGCTAGCAATATTTCTTCGGCCTGATCTGTTTCCGCCTGCTGGAGCTAGAGTTCTGTCCGTGACTTCGATTTTCTCCGATGCTAGAGCTCCAGCCAGCATTAGGATTCCGGTTAGAATTACAGCCAGTATCAAGGTCTCACCTGGTGTTAAGATTTTGCAATGAATCGATTGCGACGCCGTTTTGGCCTCCGGTCTCCTCTGCCGCGAGTCTTGGCGCCGATTTCTGCGAGACCTTGTGCGCTTTCTCTGGGGCGCTCCGCCAAGCTTTTTGTCCCTGGGGTCGGTTGGAGGCTGCTTTCCCGACGGAGGTCGGGTGTTGGTGGATCGTTTGCGGGAGGTCTAGGATTCAGCACCCAGTACTAATTAGCAACACATTATTTATATGGCGGTTTGGTTTGGTATTTGGGGTCCTACATTGGGGACACGTCGGTGGAATATCGCAGACTTGATTTTCCCCGAGTGCGCTGGGGCTCTTGGGATGAGTTGTGAGGCATCAGCTCAGGTTTTCGATACTCTGTCTGGGCCTCTGGGTTCTCAGGAGAGGGCGAATCCTCTAGTGACATCACAGAAGTGTCAATTATAGCTTTCGGAGTAGTAGTGTCGGTACCCCTTTGAAATCCCGCATTCACCCCTAATGGTATGCCACCTAAGATACAGCTCGTCTCGCCCCGCCCCATAGCATTTTTTTTCCTTTTCCTTTTCTTCGATTTGTGATGTGTAGCCTGTTTTCTTTTACGCTTCCTGCTAGGGGTGCCTTCATTCCGACTTTGTATCGCCTTATCTTCATCATCTCCACTAGGTTCAATGTGGCACTCAATGTTCGCTAACCAAGCATGGCCCAGTGCCTCTGCTGCGGTCGGGCGACGACCGGGCCGTATTTGGAGCATGGATTTTAGTAATGAAATCCCGATATCGTCTATCGGAGGTGATAAAATTTTTAATTCATCTTCAGGAAAAGACCACTTCTTAAAGAAGTAACGGGATACTTGACCCACGGAAACAAACAACCTTGTCCCTACAAGCAACTCATATATCACACATCCGAGTGACCAAATATCAACGGAATTAGTGTATTCAGAGGTCTCGCTACTGGAGTCCAACCCCAGGACTTCGGGCGCACCGTACAGCGGAGTTGACACTTGGGTGTGAAAGGTTGTGGTAGATTGAGCATGGATCCGCTTCGACACCCCGAAATCCCCCAGTTTGACCCACACGGGAGACATGGAAACTACAAAAATATTCTTGGCCTTGGTCAGTATTCTGCGATAAGACCTAGTTAAGCGAGATGTCTGGTAAGGATTATACCGCAGGCTTTAGATCTCGATGAGCTATCCCCTCCTGGTGCATCACTTTGAGACCTTCAAGTACTTGCTTTGAGATGTTCTGAACGGTTTCTTGCGATAGCGGTCTGTCGATATGCTGGGCGAGATCGCCTTCCTGAAAACATTCCATTGCAATATACAGAGTCTTGGGCTGCTCAAACCATCCCAAGAACTGCACAAATAGCGACGGATACTAAAATAACCGATCAATAGACCATAAGCCAATCCAATAGGAGAAATAAGATAGGGTGAATTTCCTCAGGAGTGAAAACACAAACCTCTTGTAATATAGCCATCACAAGGAGCTCCCTGGAATAATCGAGCTCGGGCGCTTGCCTCTTATCGATCGTCTTGACCGCACGACAGCGGCCCGTGGTTTCCTGGACCTGCTTATGGACAACACCGGAACCACCATTTCCGAGTTCCCCGCAATTCCTCCAATCCTCCACCTGCTTCTTATGCCCGCCTTTCGCTTCCCTTACATAGCTTGTATGTCTTACGTGATCACGAAAGAATTCCGTTTCGAGTTTAAGCGATACAATCAAATCTGATTGAGCCTTATCCATGCCACTGATTTGCGGCTCGTCGAGCTCCGAACCCACTTCGAACCAGTCGAGATACTAGAGGTGCAGGACCACAATGACGGTGGCTAGTGAGAAGACGGGAGCAAAGGTCTGTGAATCAAGCGAAGAGGTGAATCTAGTAAAACTAATAATACTAAGTTAACTTATCTCTCTCGCGGGAGGTTCTCCCGCTGCAATATTTATACCTGCACCAGTTCACTGTGCTCAAGTTGTCGGATTGAAGCTACCCTACGCCCTTCAGGAGAAGGGGAGCTCATGGTGTTATGTGTGGCAAGCAAGATTGCCCTTTCCCATGATTACACTATCCCAAGGCTGCCCCTCCATGCATGGCCACGCAACTGAGAGTGGAACGTTGAACTGAAAACGGTGGACAAACCTTTTTTCTTCTCTTCTCTTTCCCTTTTTCTTCTTTTCTTTCTTCTTTTCCTTTTTCTTCTTTTTTTCTTTTTTTCTTTTCTCTTCCTCAGCCCTCTCCTTTCTGCGATTGATCGAATCAATCGACTCAGCACCATTGGTGCTGTACTCTCAATCTCCTGACGTTTTTAAAACAGACCCCTATTGCATACTACCAAAATTCTGAGGCTTGGCCAATTTTTGGCTGTATGTAATGTCCGTTTTATAAACATCATGACATTGCAAGTACTTGGCAGTCAAATGTCTCCAGAGCTTTTGCGCCAGGACAAGCATTAATAAATCCACCGTGTTCAGAGACCTTTTACATTGCCAAGCACTCTGATTGCCTGGCGTTTCAAAAAATGACTGCTATTGCACACTACAAAAATTCTGATATCTTTGTTTTTGTTTTACTAGTGGAAACTTTATTGGCATAGCTAGGATAAAATATATTGGATTGCCAATTTTTTGCCCGTGTGCAGGCAGTCCGTTGTGAACGTCAGGCAACTATGATACTCGCGACAAGATTAGGTCTTGAGACAACAACGGGCGCAGCTACAATTCCCCACCCCACTCAACCATCGCAATTCCACAAGTCGATACCACAGTCAAAATAAAGGGTGCTATTACCAGATCCTGTGCTGCTAGAGAGAGGGAGGGCTCAAGTATATAGGCCTTAGCATTAATATTCATTCTAGCTGCGGTTGCGATTGTAATCTCCACTGCGGCACCGAGATAGTCGAATTGTGCAGGGGATAGCTGTTGGCTTAAGGCTTAATCTCACCGCAAGTACCAGAAAAATTATGATGCAAACTTAACCCATTTCTCTGGTCATGGTGAGCTCCTTCTCTTCTTCCACACTTTTAGGCGTTGGGGCTTGCTAAGATGGTGAGAGCAGAGGAGCAGGAGCTCCTCCCGGGAAGGTTGGTGAAGGAAATAATACCAGTATTTTCGTTCGCGGCATACCCCGGCAAGGACGTAAAAAATCGGAAAGCCATTTCTGCCGATCCCATCCAAATCTCTATGGCGAAAAGGGTCTCGAGATTTTTTCGCCCTTACCTAAGTAACTTGTCCCTCGGATGAGTACGAAGGTACAGCGTGTAAGTTTTGTAGGTTACACAGGGGGGGAGGGTGGCAGTCTTCGTTTGTGGAACCTACAAAACTTACGCGCTGTACCTCCGTAGTCAGAGGAGCTCCTTTTCTCCCCTCACCACCGGTATCGGTCCTCCACTAATTAACTGCAACCCTACAGTCACAACCGGGGGCATGGCCAAACTGGAATTAATCCGCCCAGTTTCGCCATGCCCCCCCGGTTATGACTGTACAATTACTGAGCAAGTATCACATACCGGTAACATGTTTCTCGGATGAGCAGGAGCACGAGCTTTTCTCCCTTTTCTCTTATCACCCCTACAACACTTCTGCCTTTTTATTCAGTCTATTCAGAACACCTCATCCAACGGCCTTGACATAGCGCCGCGTCGGCTTGTTCATTTAGGGGAACTTTTACAACCCGTAGTCTACAATCCTGGTACTGTGCCTGCCGTACCGCCTCAGAGGTGCGCTCGCCCCTACTCGACCTGCCCACCTCTCGTTTCAACAGCCTCCAGGTAGCAGGCAGACAGCAGAACCTCCCTCTGACTACGCTTTTTCCCCTACCACCTAACCCCCCCGCGTGTAGTCACCTAACACCTCCTAGCATGATAACTCGGCAAACTCTTGTCCTACCCGCCGCCCGCGCCCGCGTCCCACCGACGAAAATTTCCTCCATTCGAAGTAAGAACAGCAGTTGGAAAAAAAAAAACGTATGGTATTATTATAAACGTAAAAGAACAAACCATGCATCCTCACTTGCCCAGGTAGTTCTAGCTCTAATATGACATCGGAGGCGGCAACCACCAATCACGAACTCAATAGCACGAAAAAGCGACTCTCAAGATACTTGTACAAAAAAAGTGGCAAATTTCCTAGTAGCAGAGGGACCCAAATAAACTCAGTAGAAAGGTTTTTGCAGTTTTTATCCTTATATTAAATTTTAGTCCACCGTTCCTGGCCCAGCCTGCCGTTGCTGGTTCGGGAGACTTATACATTTATAACTCATGCATCCGCTCACGCCCTAGTGTGCCCACACACGTCCACACTTCTGTGCTCCTCTATCAGTATGCGCGCTTCCCGATCTCCGTGCTCCTCGACGCTCCAAACACTACAACATTCCACAATGGGATTATTATCCCATCAGGTACTTCAAGGATCACCCACGCAAATCTTATACAAAAAAAAATCCATGGAAAATTAGGCAGAGTGAACGAGAAACAGAAATAAATTTCAGGATTCCTCTTTAATACTAAGAGACAGTTATAGAGATAACCTGTGTTAAATTTTGTCACGGAAATCTCCTTGGCAAAATGCCTAGGTAGGAATCCTACCAAGATGTGTGGAGACCGTGTTTATTACAATAATATTACCTTATTTGATTGGCCCCTCAAGAAACCCTTTCCTACCAAATCGCATTTTCTGTGCCTAATACGTCTGAGGTTTTTTAAAAAGGAAAGAAAATATCGACAAATACCCCCAGATCGGGTTTGCTCTTAGGAGAATATTCGGATTCTTCAAGAGTCTTGACGCCCGGACCCCCTCACTTAGAAGTTGAGGCATTTTTACCTTAGCTTCCAGGGAAGCATTTTTTCTTTTTGCTGGTGCCTGCTCATCTTTGAACGGGGGGGAGAAACACTGCCCCTGCTGCTTGCCGTTCGCTAAGAGCCTGTTTGGTCGCAACGGTTCCGTTCCGTTCGGCGACCGTTTCCACTGTAAAAAGAGTGTTCTTTCCGTTCTGAAACGGAAGGAAAAGGTCATTTTGTATGGGGGAACGGAACGGAACCGTTGTAACCAAACAGGCTCTAAGAGCTACAATTGATTAGATACCCTCCCCCTCCGTTCCTTTTTTTTTTACGAATACTTGAGGCTCAAGCGCTCTTCCCAGGTAACTGAGAACTGTAGGCCAAGGAAACCTGCCAAATGGTAACCGTGGATGAAGTACGGTACAATGGCACCCAAGTGGCTAGCTACCGAGCACAGTCTGCAGCATGACTAATCGATGGGGGGGCTGACTTAATTTATGATAGCACGGGGGGCCCTCAGCGAGGCAGCACCCTCAGTGAGGCTTGGCATTAAAAAAGCACGTGTTCGCGGTCTAACTGGCACCGTGACGAGCAGGGGTTAATTACTAGTAATTCTTTATTACCCTAACCTTGATGATTTCCTTTTTTGCCCACCAAATATCCCAGTTCGTCACCGGCCCAGTTTCGTCAAGGACACTGGGGAGACTGCAATACGAATCAACCAAAACTACTCCCTTGTTGAGCGCTCCCCCGGTCTACTGCAGCATAACCAGGTAGACCATCACTCCCATGGTCTTGGCGGGTCTGGAGCTTATTTTTTGTTGCGCGCCATACGGTGCCTGTACCTCCCGTACTATCTCGGAGGTTCTCCCGTTCCCACCCTACCTGTCTAACCGTAGTTTCTACTCCACCCAAGGAGGAAGCAGAGAACAGAGTCTCGGGACAATGCAAATACTTATCCACACCTCGCCGCACCCGCATATCTCCTTCCTCCATTCCTCCTTACCCTGACTACAGTTCACCCTCCGAGTGACCACCCATGACTTTCAAATACGGTAAACCCATCCCCGAATCAGCCCGCGCGTATGCGAGACCTTGTATCTACCTCAATTTCCTCCACATGAACAAAGTCAAAAACAGCTACTGGGGGAACACGTACGATGGCATTATTGTAAACGAGGGGGACAAGTCACGAATCCTCAGTACTCGCCTACCCCTGTAACTCAAGCTCAAGTGTGAAACCAAGGAAAAAGCTCAGATGGGCGGCTGGATATGCGAGATTTGTAGTTAGCTTGGCTTGTGATACCACATGCATTTCAATAATAAGCCTTTGGTACACCCAGCCAATGTCTATTTACGTGCAACCCTTCTAACTCTGGTCACTCAACGTAGAAACGTAGCTCCTGCAGCCGAGGCATGTAAAAAAAACTCTTTCTGAACATATGTCTTGGGTAATCGGGTTTCTTTCGCTTTTTCATTTCTTTGGTTAAGCATATGTAGTCAATCTGTTTTCGCTCATCTTGCAGAGTACTGAAACACAGCTTTCCGGCTGATAAAGGTTCACTACTGGAGATTCACAAGCAACACCCAATCGAATTAACTTGCTCTCTCTCTTCACTAAGTCGTCTCAAAGTCCAAGCCGAAAATGAAATTAAAAAAAAGAAACTCAATGAAAGAAAGAAAAGTCACGTTGCAGCCACAATGTCCAATCCGTCATTCATCACTTGTCCGTCCTCTTTTTCCCAAAGAAAAAAGCGAGAAACAACCCTCTTCCCACCACTAAAACCACCTTCTGAGCCGGGTAAGCCCAACACATCCCAATCAAGTTAGCAACAAAACATCCGCAACCTGCCACAAAGTCCCTCCCATAGAGTATATAGCACCATCATCTGGCTAAGTAAAGCGTCCTCATGAACAACCATGCAGAATATCTAAAAATTAAAACCATGTAGCAAAAGCAAAACTAGTATACGCAAATCAAATATCACCCCCGACAGTACCCTCACCCCGATTGTGCGCCTTCTTACCTCGATGTCCTCGGCTATCTTTATTGTCACCCATAAGGCCATTCAACCATGCATGGTTCAGTGCCCCCGGTGCGGTAGGGCGATCCTTGGGTTGCATTATAAGTATGGATTTTAGTAATGTGATTCCGACGTTGTCTGCTGGGAGTGATAAACCTCTTAGCCTATTTTCGGGGGGGGGGCGGTTTCCTGAAGAAGTAACAAGATACTTGAAGCTCCGAGACAAATAACTTTTCTCCCACAAGTAACTCGCATATCACACATCCGAGTGACCGACTGTCAACAGAATTTGTATAGTCTGGGCTTCTCTATTAGAGTCCGGCCCCAGAACTTCGGGAGCGCGGTAACGACTTGCAGTTTTCTCCATTTGTCTATGGGCGACACTGAAACCTTCCCTCCTGAGTCCCCCATAATTGCTTTGATCCCCCATCACTTTCTCATTTCTATTTTTCTCTTCCCCACACACTTTTTGTTTCTGGCATAATCGGAAAGAATTCGGTTTCGATTTTATGCCGCACAATTAAGTCTGATTGAACCATCCCCGTTTCTCGGATTTGGAGCTCTTTGAATATAGAACTCATTTTGAATTTGGGGAGAAAGTTGAAATGCAGGGCTATAGTTAGTGTCGGTAGTGAGAAGACTGGGGTGAGAATTTGTCAATCGAGTCAAGAGTTGCGAGTTTAGTGGAAGAGATGGCAGTGAATGGTTCTCCGACAGCACTGATCTGTATACGGTGAGAAAAGTGACTTTGAGATATCCTCCTTTGCGCTCCGCCAAAAGTGTAGTATAATCTACCCCTTCTGCAACCCTCCTCCTAACCCACATACCACACACGCCACAGACACACCCGCTCACACACACCTTTTCGCTTCGCTAAGATAGCAATCCACCTTCCCGGATCTTTCTGCGCCACTCCGGAAACATTACTCGGGTATGATACATTCCACTCAAGACTCATTCATGTTTTAAGCGGCACTTTGCAACTCACAGGTTTGTAACAGTGCCAAGGTTCCTGCTAAGATTATGTAACACCGAGCAGCTCCAACTCTCACAGTACTAATGCTAGTAGACCTACTACGTGCTCAACAGCCTAATGTCGGATAGGGCTAACCGCTCGATTCTCACTCTAGTGAAATTTCAATCCGGTGAAGCTTGCTGGAAAACGATTGGGTATGCCTAAAAAATGAATGAAATATTGAGGGATAACTCAGAAAGCCTGTGATAAGTTATTTTGACCCAAGAACTCAAATATTGCAACCATGGTTTGAAAGTCCGAGGCGCACACAACTCTCCAATCATAAGATACCAAAAGCTCTACTGCGCTCTATTGGAATAAAAAAAGGCTGCCTAATAAAGGGAAAAAAATATTTAAAAACTCGTTTTATGAAACTTAAGTTCTCCTTTAGAATCTAAATTATTTTTAAAAAAGGTTGAAGAGGGTGCTGCAAGGTCGCAGCGCCGGCTCAAAATTAAAACCCAGCATTGAGCTGTCGGGTTTTTGGGGATGTGGCAGACGGGCTGCGAGATTTGGAGCTGCTGGTAGGTTACATGATCTCAGCAAGAACTTTGGCACGGCTAGGTAGCCCAAGGTGAAGCTGAATATTATCGGCACCACTGGTGGGTTATTCAGCTGGACCGGCATCCTGATTAGCTAACTCCCGGTAATACTCCAGCCTGATTTGGGTTTGGGGCACCTACCCGAGTAGCTTTCTCACTACTAGCAAATCTCAAATCTTCCCCGGTCTCCAATCGGGCAACAAAAACCAGCAGGTTGCTAACAATGATGAAAGACGGGTTGGTACAACCCATTGCCAATTGGGCAAAGTATAGGGAACTTGGCCTGACGGAAGGGCAAGTTGTCTCAGAGGGCGACGGAAAAAGGTATAGCCGGTTGCTCGGCCAGCGCGGGGTCATAGCTCCATAACCCCCGGCCCCAGGAATCACCACC